>JAJOOR010008203.1:0-50058 GCA_036250505.1 Solanum acaule | reverse complement strand
ATTCCTTATGGTTTTAGTGTCTATGCGATGAATGAATGCTAAGAGGCTTGTATTAGACCTCTTCGAGGTCGAGTACGCCGGTTACGACTAGGGGGTGCTCCCGGGTCGTGACACATACGGCCAAGTCGACTTTGCTTTTTAGATCCCTGAATTGTTGTGCAAGACAGATAAGTTTCAATGATATTTTGTATATTCATCCAGATTTGATTTATCTCACCTTTCAGTGCCAGCTCATGTTACATTCAATAGTTAATATCTTCTAGGGAAATCCCAGTTTTAAATTTATCGATACTAAAGGTGAGAAAGTCAAGTTTATGCATTTCATGCACCATGCTCAGTTTAAACAAGCAACGTCATAGTTGGCCTGCTTAAGTCACCCTTTCTTTATTACTATACTCTTGATTGAATATCTATTGTTTGATCTCAAACAATTTCATTTTTGGTCGGAGTTCCATTCTAACTTATTTCTGCATAGGCTGCAAGGAGACTGGTGCGCTTCAAGCTGCAATGAATAAATTAGTGAAGCAAGTTAAAGAATTAACTTGGAGACTACACCTGGAGAAACACATGTCTTCATCTTAAGATGGTGTTGTTCCCTATTCTTAAACCATAAAGGATTCAATCATCTAGAACATGCAATGCCCTAGAGGAACTCAATCTTGAAATAATGTTGTATGAGGGACTTAGTGAAAGCTTTTAAGTGTTTGAGCATGAATCTAATACTGTAAATCCTCATATAAGTCCGTGTTGATCTGTTAAGCTGTGGAACTTTTTAACTAGAGTCATGTTTTTCAAAGAAAACCTTAAGAGCAGGAATAGGTACATAATACATGCAATTTTGTAATCATATTCGACCAAGGAAACACAAACAAAACCACTGCTGATTTAGGAATATGGTGACTTTTTTCTGGTTGTGTCTCACAAGTCACATCCTTGTCAACATGACCTTTGTGAGATTGGAATCACATATTTTAGGGAGTCGAACTTGTAGCATGAAGTAAAATGGACCATAATTTATCGATAGACCTAGTTGACTAGAATCTAGTATTTGCTTCTGTCAAAGTGGAATAGGAATTATGAAAATAGTACAAGAATAAGCTAATTCCGTCTCTACCACTGTATGATTTTAAGTGTCAACAATATAATTCTGTTTTTATAGGCTGACATGGAAGAAGCAAAAACAGAAGAAAATGCAAAACTGCAATCAGCTTTGCAAGAAGTTCAACTTCAGTTCAAGGAAACAAAAGAAATGTTTGTCAAAGAAGGTGAAACTGCAAAAAGGGCGGCAGAGGAAGTTCTTGTTGTTGATCATGAAAATGAATGAAAAAACTTAGTGTTGAAAATGAGAAACTAAAGGTAGGTTTGTTGAAACAAGGGAGTTTTAAGTGTAAACGACTTTCTTGTATTCACGGGAGCTACTTGCATTCAGCTCGTGATGCTTTGATTTCAGTCTCTGGTAAGCACTCTAGAACAGAAAAAAATAGGAAGAGACAAGCAAACTTAGTGAGGAGAGGTTGAGGCAGGTGTAGGCAGGGGCGGATCTACATGGATCCGAGGGGTTCATCCGAACCCCCTTTGTTGGAAAAATTGCACGGTATATATAGGATCAATTTTTTGATTTATATGTATATACCAAGTGATGAACCCCCTGAACATATGCTAAGGGCTTGGTTCATTGGTAAAGGGGGTTCAAGAATTCACAATATAAGTGCTGGGTCACGGGTTTGACTCCCTGTAACAGCGTTTTTCCCCATATTTCAGCCGATTTTCATTTAATTTTCTAAATAAATGAAAATTTTGTTTTGTTTGAAAACCTATTGAGATTTATACTATTTTATTGGATATTAAAAAATAAATTTATTTTCCATTTTTATAAAATTAAGTAAGCTTATAACGTTGTTTTCATAATTAAAATTAAAAATACATTCTCTCATACTCATTTTAAGTCAAACGTTTAATTTATATTTGATTAAGGAATAATATAATTATAAGTAAAATTAAATAAATAAGAGTAATCATTTAAAATTTATAAATAAATGCAATTGTCCCGATATTTTTCAATCTTGATAATTATTTTCTCGACACGAATTTTATTGCTACAATATGATTGGATTTAGAAGTATTCCTTAGTTAGTTTCAAAAATTAAATAACGTTTATATACAACAATGACAGAGACAAGACCCATATAGTTTTAAAAAATTCATTCTCTCATACTTATTTTAATGTTATGTCAAACATATACTTACTCGATTTATTGTTTGTGTTGAGGTAGAGTTGAATTTTTTTTAGTTGCTTATATCTGATCCGACCCATTTATATTTGACCCGCCCCGCCCGCCCCGCTTATATGAATACTAATAGTGTGCTTACTTATCTTTTTGAACCCCCTCGATGGAAATCCTGCATCTGCCACTGGGTGTAGGATGCAGAGTCTACAATTGTTCAGTTGAAGACAAACTACTATGCAAAGGTTTAATTATCAAAATACAGTTTTTCAATTATGTAATTACAAACTTCCTTAGATATGGTATTCTATTAAGGTTTTTCCTATTCATCTCTTTCTATCGTTTTGTACTACTCCAAATCTTGAAGTGGAAACTTAGCTACATTGGCAAAATAGTACATAGGACATACTCAACATAATATGACACACTTTCCTTAGTACAATAGTGCCTACTTAAGCGAAGCGAATCGAATCGAAAAAAGTAATGGGTTTATCAATAATGAGTTATTGGTTTTAATAATGGTTTTGCTTTTTTTTGTAATTTGTTCATAGCAGTTTGAGGTTTTTTCTTAACGGGTTAGCATATCTACAAAGTGATAACCAATAAGTCAAACTGATAAACTTCAAAATCGGACCGAACCAAATGATACGCCTAAACTGCGTGTTCTTTTTCATGTCCCTATATTTTGTCCTTAATATTATCAAATTATATTAAAAACTATTAAACTTGACCGCATCACTTACATTTTTATTTACATATAAATAGTGAAAATAGAAAAAAAATATACGAAAACACAACAACAAAGCGAATGAATAAATAATGACGAAGAAATATCAATTTTTTATTTTAACGCTTTTTTTAAAAAGAAAAAGGCAGGCATATGTCAGCATAAGCCTTGTACATACAATTTAACGTCGTTTGCCCCTCCATTCAAATGTTATTCTTTTGGTTTCATACTCAATTTTGTTGTCATTTTTTTTGGAAATTTTGCTCATTTTTTGTGTTTTTGGCTTAAGACTCTTTAATATTGGCTTTGTAAGATAGTCTTCAATTCTTTGAGATGTTTTATTAAGCATTTCAAGCTCAAACTAATTAGATTATCAAATAATTAATTTTAAAAAAAATATTATGTTAACTTTGAATGTTTTCTAATCACTTTAATATTGATTTTTGTAGTTAAAAGTATTACAAAATATTATAATAAGTAATAAAAATGACTCTAATTGACATATTCAATGAAGTGAAGTCTTAATTTTATTTTTAAACACTTTTAGAATAATTTTGATGGTTTAGGTAACAATTGATAATATTGAAAAAAAAAATCAAAAATATAATCAATAAGAGAGATTTAAACATTTGTTTTGTTATGTATCATACAATAGTTTATTTATGTGTATTCTTGTCTTACAAAATAGTACAATCAATTGAAAAAGTAAAAGTAATTATTAAATTATAATCCATTACAATATTTTCTTTAGAATTTATGAAAAAAAATAATATATATATATATATATATAAGCAAATAATGTAAACTATTGGCAGTGACTTTCTCTTATTCTGAAGCTTTAAAATATGTGATGTTCTCTCTATTACACTGATATATGGTGTTCTCTCTGATACTGAAGTTTTAAGAAATATTATGTAGTAGTATTACTTTATAATAGTTTTAAAGTATGGAGGGAGAATATGTTTTTCGACTAAGGGTATTCAATTGGACACCCTGTAAACAACGTGGCTCCGCCCATGAGTACACCTCCATCACCTCGGAGGTCGACACGTTTATATGCAGAGGCAGAGGTTGGTTGAGACACAGGCTGCAAACATGGTATGACGACGTTGAAGTCTGAGAGAATGGAAAGAGAATGAAATCTGAGATCAGCCCAAGACTAACGCTGAGCAAGTGGATGCTGCAGGATTAGATGCCTATATATCTCACCACGCTCCCCTACTCCAACAAAGGCCAGCGGAAGGATGATGATGACATAGCTCGACATAGAGGAGGGATAGAAGGGAAAGAGAAACATACGGATGATTGATGAAATGTTTCTTTTAGTCTTCTTCAAATACCTATCACACCACTTTTCAACATACAAAAGAATTCAATCCCAGTGAACTCTATAGATATCTACATTTTGTGTTATTTTAGTTTTCACTAGCAATATTCAAGAATAAAAGGTTGTTTAGGCAAGGAGTGGTCTGGATAAAATTCTTTGTAGACTGTTGGGCTTAAATGTAGTAGAAATAAAATGCTTGTCTTTTTGAAATGATAAAGTGTTTACAGAGTTTCTAGAATATTCTATTAAATGCAAAAATGTTGATTTTGGGTAGATAAGATCTTTCAACAGCTCTTTTAAGCACATCAAAGTCAAGGAGTCACTTTTGCTTAAGAATGAAATTTCTGAAATTTAGCTTAACATACATAAGATTCATATATAGTAGTTTACAACATATGTGAATAACTAGCACAAAACAGATGTAGTAGACAAGACAAATCTTTTGATAGGCCATCAGGACCCTGCCTTATCAATTCAATGTCCCACATATGTAGAAAGCTATAGCGGCCCAATAGCTTTTGGACAAAAACATGTGAAAAGGAATAATCTAGCAATAGAGTGCTTTGCCAACGATTCTCCCCAGAAACTCGATCATCTGAATTCCACTGTCCAAAAATCTTGCAGCTGTATTAGGAATTATATGTCTATCTGAAGTCAAGGTCTATGTGAACAGCCCATACCTTACAAAATAGAACCAATTACAAAGTTGTCAAGTCATTTCTGAGACTAAAAAATGAGCAAAGGCAACTCACTCAGGTGAGAAGGCTACTTTGGCTATTTCTGTCAAGAATTCCTTGGATAACCCACCGTAGTCCAAGCCACCCTCTGGAAAACCAGACTCATTCACTTCACGAAAGAGACCATCTTTCTCCAACACTAAAAGTTCCATCAGATGCCTCTGCAGCCAAACAGGCTCATGTTTAAAGATCAACAAAATTTATGTCACCTTGAACTTGTTCGTTCTCCTTTCTCACCCATCCAGCCTTTTCAATCGGAGACAATGATTTCTCTGCCACCATAATCACTACATGGTCTAAGTTACTGGTTTCACTGCCTACAGCAAGGTATATAAAATTTCGAAGAGCCCAACCAACTGATTAATATCTGACATATCCTTTAAAATTTGCTCCTTTGACATTAGTTTGATCAGTCCCTTGGCATTCTAATATCCATAACTGCATTAGAAATAACGCAAAGTATGGATGCGGTATCAGTACAGAAATTTTCACAAACTAATTAATGAAATTGCTAAGTGTTAATAGTGCAGGTTACCTCAGAAATTTAGAAAGTGAGAGTCAAGGAATAATACATAAAAACTTGTCGAAATTGCAACTTACACACCTCAATTATGAAGTAATTATATTACCCCCTGAACTTCTTTTTTCTTTTTTTACCTATCTATTAACACCTTGAAGTACCAAGTGGAATAGAGTGGTTTCAACTCTATCTTGTTTGGCCCATGCATGAGAGCAAAGAAAGAAATATACACTCAAATAGTTAGTTGCAACAATTCCCTTTACTATGACAAACTTACCAATAGTATCCTCAAGCAAGCTAAGGTAAGGTGTTAGTTAATAACACAGACTTGTGTTTCAAAGGAGGAATCAACACCGCTGGTAACTGTTGAAGAAACCAAGCTAAGGTATTGTGAGTAGATAAATATAGTATTGCTCAGCAGCACTGTGAACTTATTGCAAGTCATTTGTATTATCCACAACATGAAATTGTCATAGTGCTGAAGTAATTGCAGTTGCAGTTATCAATAACTAGGAACTTCAAGTTCACAGATGTACAGAATTGTATATTGCTATTGCTGGGGCATTTCCAACCCTGCCAAGCGCATTCTAATGAAAAGATTATCATGTTTGCAATAAGAAAGATTATAGATACTGAGTATCTGATATTTGTTCTTTCTAGTTCATTGTGATAGCATATAATTCAAGCTTCAATTTTACTTTGAAGTTCATCCAAATGCATATCAAATTTTAAATGGACCATAAAGAACTTAGGCAAATAGTCTTTCCTCTTTTTCCCAAATGCATATCAAGTTCCGGTTGACTTAATGACTAATGAGAAGATTAGATATGGCTTTCAATTATTGACTTAAGACGGAATAGAAACTCCGGAATTTTATGGGTCAAAGATGGAGCAAGATCCTCAAGAGTGTATAGATGAGGTCTCTAAGGTGTTGAACCCTGTGGGGCTTACTCCGGTAGAGAAGGCGGAATTGGCCGCTTACCAATTGAAGGATGTTGCTCAAATGCGGTTTAGTCAATGGAAAGAAGAGAGGCCGGTAGAAATGGGCCCCATGGAATGGGAAAGATTTAAGAATGGGTTTCTTGATAGGTTTTGTCCTTTAGAGAGGAGAGAAGCTAAGATACTTGCATTTACTAACCTTCGGCAAGGTAGGATGAGTGTTCAGGAATATGCTCGGATGTTCACTAGGTTGTCAAGATATGTTCCACCTATATTGGACGACTCTAGGTCAATAATGTGTAAGTTTCTGTCGGTGGTGTCCGACTTGATAGAAAAAGAATGTAGTATGCTTATGCTTGAGAATGGTATGAATATTAATCATCATGTGATTCGTGCTCAAAGGATTGAAAAAGAGAATATTGAAGAATGGTTGAGGGAGAAAAAGAGGTTTAGGATTGATGAGAGTAATTCTTCTCTTGAAAGGTCTTCCGAACAAGGTCCTCCTAGGTTTTCCTCAAAATTGATTGAAGAGAGGGTGTCTAACCCTAAGTCTCAAGGCAAGAAAAGAAGACCCATATTTCCTACTTGTGCTAGATGTGGTAAAATACATAAGGGTGAATGTTTGGCCGGTATAGAGGGTTGTCATGGTTGTGGTAAGAGTGGCCACAAAATGAGAGATTGTCCGGTACTTATCGCTAGGGGAAGAGAAAGGAAGAAAATTAGGTCCTATGCTCTCCAAACTAGAGATGAATAAGGGAATTCTTCGAATGTTACCCCCCGGTATGTGTTTTATGCTTATTTAGATTCCGGTGTTGCTTGTCTATTGTGACTTGATAAATTTGATATGCTGGACCTTAATGTTAGCCTTAGTAGGGGCTTACTCCTAAGGGGGAGATGGTATGCTTATAAAGCAAGATTTTGAGAGTTCCGATATCTGATGTTTACGTAATCAAGACACAACTTCCAATGCAAGTGTCTACGATAGTACAATAGTAAAGTAACCCAACCAAGGGTTGGGGTCTAGTCCCAAGAGAGTGGTTTTGAGAATTAATAGAAAAATAAAATTTAGTCCTAATTAGTCATAGCTAAAAACATTATCGAATAAGAACATGTTAAATCTAAGGGGTGACACAAGAGTGTCAATTAACAATGGGGGTTTGTCACAAGTAAACAAAAATCAGCGAAAATATAAGGAGTACTAATCAAGGAGAGGGAGTTCTTGGGATGTGATAGGAGTATGGGATAAACTAAACTATTGGGTATATGCTTTTGATAATAAATCCGTTGAATATTTGTGACTAGGGTAGACTATAGTGGGGGTAAATTCTCTCTCGAGCAACTTACCCCGAATCAACTGGGTTTCTTTCGAACACCGAGTTGCCACATGAAGAACAACTTCCGCCTTAACTCACCACTCTCTCGAGCTGAGTGTGTGGGAGAAGAACTAGGGTTCACTCTATCGAGCTGAACCTCATGTCGACCCAATCCCATCGGCCATCAATTTAGTAGTCTTAGTTTTACGACCTCTCTCTCGAGCAAGACGAAAATACAAATGTGAAATCGTATTTGCAACTACAATTTCATTAAGTTCCACCACAACTACTAAACGAAATCACATCTAAGCAACAAATAAATCATCAACAAGCAAGACCCAATAGATAATCTAACCCATATTCACAAAATCACACCCCAAGAATTGGGGTTTTAGCTAGACATGTAAAAGAGATAGAAATTTATACCAATATGAATTTGCATTCAAATGGGTATGAAGATTTAAGTGTCAAAACAAGCAAAGAGTGAAGAATCCACAAGACTCAAGTCCAAAATCTTGAAGTTGGAACCCTTTGAATCTTCAAGTTCTTCAAAACCCTCTCCAAACTTAGAACTCAAAATTCTATGTTAAAAATTCTATATTAAAAATCTGATATTAAGCTACAACTCTTAACGAGTATTTATAGTTTTCAAAAATCTATGCTGCAGCGGATCATTCAGCGTTGTTAGTCGAGATCGCCGATCAACTCTGGCGATCTACCCTTTGGTAGGTTTCATCGCCGTCTTGCTCTATTCTTCAGCATCGTCGTGTTTTGAATCATTGGGCGACATAGTACTGCTTCATGGAACTGCTCGACGACACACCAACTGCTCCTTTCACCGCTGATTTGATCCATTCTTTCAGGGCTCAGCACACTGGAACAAAAGGCGAGGATAAGACCTTTTGGCGACTCGCCGAACGGGTTCGACGATTCTCAGATCTTCATTTCTTCGTTCTTTCAGCTGCTTTTGTTCCTTTTTGCTAAGTAGTGTCCATGCTTTCCCTCCAACTCCAAATACCTGAAACTTATGGATTTTCATCAGATGTTGAGACAAAATATGCATTTGATGACACTAATTTTATCGAAATACAACCCTAAATGAGTCAAATTTGTGGACTCATCAACACCCCAGCATGTGCCACACTACCCATCGACAGTCTGCTAAGAGCATCTGCTACTACATTGGCCTTACCAGAATGGTAATGCACACTCATATCATAATCCTTGAGGAACTCAAGCCATCTCCTCTGGAAAAGATTCAACTCTTTATGGGTGAACACATATTGAAGGCTCTTATGGTCTGTGAACACATCCACGTGAACACCATATAAGTATTGTCTCCAAATCTTAAGTGCAAAAACCACTGTTGCTAGCTCGATGTCATGAGTCGGATAGTTCTTCTCATGTACCTTAAGTTTTCTAGAAGCATAAGCTATAACCTTACCTTGCTGCATCAACACACAACCTAGGACAACTCTGGATGCATCGCAGTAGATAACATAACAGTATGTACCCTCTAGTAGAGTCAAAACAAGAGTTGTAGTCAACTTAGTTTTCAATTCTGTGAAGCTCTTCTCATAGTCATCTCACCACTGAAACTTAACATTTTTCTGAGTCAACTTAGTCAATGGAGAGGATATGGATGAAAATCCTACCACGAACCTTCTATAATAACCAGCCAAACCCAAGAAATTTCTAATATATGTAAGAGAGGTAGGTCTGAGCCATTGTTTCACTGCTTTTATTTTCTAAGAATCCACTCAGATCCCTTCGCTAGACACTATATGCCCAAGGAAAGAAACTGACTGCAACCAAAACTCACACTTGCTGAACTTAGCGAATAACTGGCGATCTTTGAGAGTCCGCAGGACAACCCTCAAATGATTCACATGTTCTTTCTCATTCCTAGAGTAAATGAGGATATCATCAATAAAGACGATAACAAATAATTCCAAATACTACTTGAACACTCTGTTTATCAAATCCATGAAAGTTGCAGGAGCATTGGTTAGTCCAAATGACATAACTACAAATTTATAATGACCATACCGAGTTCTGAAGGTTGTTTTCAGAATGCACTATCTCTGACTCTGAGCTGATGATAACCGGATCTAAGGTCTATTTTTTAGGAATGACTAGCACCTTGAAGTTGGTCAAACAAGTCATCAATCTTGGGTATGGGATACCTATTCTTGATTGTTACTTTGTTCAACTGCCTATAATCGATGCACATTCTGAGAGAAACATCTTTCTTTTTCATGAATAACACTGGTGCACCCCATGGGAAAATACTAGGTCTGATAAAGTTCTTATCTAGAAGGTATTTCAACTACTCTTTCAATTCCTTAAGCTCAGCTGGAGCCATTATGTAAAGAGGAATAGAAATAGGCTGGGTATCTGGAAGGAGATCATTTCCAAAGTCGATTTCCCATTTGGGAGGAACTCCAGGAAGATCTTCTGGAAACACTTCTGGGAACTCATTAACAATTGGAACTGACTAAAGAGTTGGTGTTTCAGAGCTTGAATCTTTAACCCGAATTAGATGATAGATATACCCCTTACAAATCATTTTTCTGGCCTTAAGGTAAGAAATGAATCGACCCATAGGCGCTAAGATACTACCCATCCATTCTAAGATTGGTTCTTCTGGAAAAAGAAAACGAACAATCCTAGTTCTACATTCGTGTAAGGCATAACACCAATGTAGCCAATCCATGCCTAGAATGATATCGAAGTCTACCATTTCTAGTTCTATAAGATCTGCTGAGGTGACTTTCTTAGAGACTGTGACAGGGCAATTTTTGTATACCCGTCTAGCTATGATTGGGTTACCGATTGGAATAGAGACTGAGAAGGTTTCTGAGATAGTTTCTAGACTAACACTGAAGGTGACTGCTATATAAGGAGTTACAAAGGAAAGAGTAGCCCCTGTATCTAACAATGCATAAAAATCTAAGTCAAAGAGTCGTAATGTACTAGTGACCACATAAGAGGAATCTTCCTGATCCTGGCGATATTGGAGAGCATACAACTTGTTTTGGTGCTGACCGCCACCCGTACCAGATGAGTTATCCTTCTGAGTTGGGCGACCTGCTGGTGCTGCTGAAGTTGTGGACTGAGCTCTACTATTGTTACCTCCTTGACCATGTTTATAACGACAATCTTTCAACCTATGACAAGACTGACCACACCCAAAGCATCATTCCTTTCCTGCATGACACTCGCCCGGATGGTTCTTACAATACTTTGGACATGTTGGGTAGGTTCTGGTGCCTAAAACACTCCTCTGAGAATTAGAGCCTGATGCCCTACCTTTCTAATCATTTCGGAACCTGGAGGATGGAACACTAGCTGATGAAGGTGTTGGAGCTGAAGACTTTTGCTGGAACTGCGAGCTATTTCCACCACCTGATTTCTGTTGAGAATAATCATAGTTTCATGTCCTAACCTTATTATTCCCCTTGGCTTGTTCCCTTAGCTTATCACCTTCAACCTGCTGAGCATGACTAATGACCCTAGAGATGTTCATATCTTCAAGCAACATAGCATTCCTACACTCTTGTTTCACTAGATCGGATACCCCATATATGAACTTGTTCATTTGAGCCCTGGAGTCGGCCACCATATGAGGAGAATACCTAGAGAGTTGGGTGAACTTGAGTCCATACTCTTGGACTATTATAGAACCCTGCCTCAAATTCATAAACTCCTGAGCTTTTGCCTCCCTTAACTCTCTTGGGAAGAACCTGTCCAGAAAGGTGTCACTAAAGCATTCCCAAGTGATAGGAGTTGTATCTTCTGTACCCATGTTCTCTTTCCACTAGGTATACCAGATATGAGCTACATCCCTAAGCTAGTACGATGCTTATCAATAAAGTTTGGGGATCCTCCAGTTACCTGCATCACTCCAAAGATATTCTTGACCTCATCAATGAAGTTTGGGGATCCTTACCAATCTGCGATCCTAAGAACTCATGTGGATTTATCCTAACAAAATCCCAAACTCTAGCTGCAGTTGACCCAACATTAGCATTTGCCGGAACTGGAACCAGCTGGTTGTTCTGGTTGGTCACACTTTGAGCCAACAACTGGATAGTGTTCCGAAATTCAGCATTCGAAACTTCCGGATCTGGGACTAGAGGAGCTGCATTTGCATTCTTGGCATTCTCATTCCTTGCGTAAGCTCTACAAGGAGGCATGATCTGAAATACACTATGAAGGATTAGAATGAGAAGTTGGATCATACCTCACGCACGATAAGAGTAACAAGGAAATAATGATTTTCCTACAACACCTTGTAGCCTCCCTCTCATTAGATGTGGTGCACTTCACACCCATGAAAAGGACTCTACTTAGTACGGCTTTTCAGACATACTACGACTCTTAAACCTAATACTCTGATACCAAGTTTTTCACACCCTGAGGCTACCCCTTAGACGCGGACACGAGACCTAGGATCACGAGTGACCCCACGCTAACCCTGTTCGCATATCATAAGCATACTAAAGCAAACTGAATCAATAAATGTTGTGCGGAAGCTAAATCATATAAATAATTTGAAATAATGGGGAATACTCATACACTAAATCTGAATATATGAAAACTGAGAGTTTGAATACAAATGAAAATTCAAACTCTAACACTATAGCTGAATCTAACTATGTTTGAAATAAGCCTCTAAACTGACTAGAAGTGCTGGGATATGCCCCAGCTAAATCTAGCAAAAACTAAAACTAAGAATAAAAATGGAAAGATATCATGTCAACTGTCCTCGAAGAATAAGGACTCGCCGTTGATGCTACTGAACTGAAGATCGGAAACCGATCTATGGGTGATCTGACAGTTGGGGAGCTGAACCTACATCACGAGAAGATGTAGTGCATAGTATGTGTTAGCATTTGAAAGGTACTGAACATGCAGGATAGAATAAAGGTGAAGAATAACATAACTAAACAAGCAATAAAGCAATGATATAATCTAAACATGATAAGGATACTGAAAATACTGAACATAACCAAACTGAATACAATGAACAAGTTTATAACATGCTGAGACTGAATACTGAACTATACTGATAACATGGTCAATGCAATAGGATCTGATTGAACTCGGGGAGCTACTAATAACCAACATTAAACCATATGAGCTAAATGTGGAGTCTGATGCATACTCCCCATCAAGATGACCCAATATACTCTGCCATAGGTATAGAGACATTCTGGCGTGATCACTAAAATGATGCCCACAGAGGGGACTTACAACCTATGGGACACATAGTTCTGGGACTTGAGGGTGACTGACCCTAGTATACTCGTTATTATGCTTCTCCCAATTGATTAGGTAATTAACATTTTATGACTGGAATGTTGTAATACTGGATAGCTCAAAATACTAACATGCTAACTGAAAATGCAACATTATATGCTGATAATGAAACATTTAAATCTGAGTCATGTATAACTGAAATATTTGACCTAGCATGTGTAATTCATAAACTAAAAGAACTACATAGCTAGGGTTCTGAATTTATGAAGGTATCTACGCAAAACCATACTGAAATCATGATAATCTGATTTGGAACTTTAAACCAACTATTTCATAATCATCTACTGAAATTCTAGAAACCCTAGGTCTAGATAATATTAAGGGAATCAAGAATTTGACTGAATTCTAGGGACCTAATAGGCGAAAGGAACACATTAGTGAAATCCCACATACCTGCTGACGAATTTCACGGAGAAATCTTTCTATTTCGGGGCTGAAACTGATGAAAACCTGTTGTGTTCTTGAACTAGGGCTTGGTTGACTATTTATCCTTCTGCATTCTAATTTTTCTAAGTTTTTGGTGAATGATTTGCTTAAGGTAGATTCTAGTTAAGTTACTAGGCTAAAACTGAGCAAAACTACGTAGCTTAGGGGTTAAACGACGTAGTTTATGGGTCCAACGCATAAGGAAAAGATCAAAAGAACCCTATCTTAACTGCTATCGGGGCCAACCGACGGACCAGACCCACGGACCGTGGATCGACCGACGGTCCGTGTTAGTCAACTGTCGATCAGTGACTGGGACTGGAATTTGGGGCCTCGATCCACAGACCAGGACCACGGTCTTTGGCCTAGCCTACGACCCGTAGGTCCGGCCGTGGGTCGACACTTGGCTAAAATTTTGGAGGATTCTGGGGAAAGGGTCGCAGGTGGTGCACCATGGACCTACAGGATGGACCGTGGGTCCTCCTACGGTCCGTGGGTGGCATCCGACGGTGCCACCTGCAACTCCTGAAATCTGCACTTGGTCTATTCTAGCATACATGTGTTACAACAAGGTCCGTGAAATGGATTGTAGTAAGGCGACCCAGATCCAACAGCTCCTAGACCAAGGTTTACGACCGGCTTTACGGTCAGTGGTCCCTTTGACGGCCCGTCATAGGGGCCATGGTCAGCCCGTCAGCACTTTAAGTCAGGGGTCATTTGGTATTTTCCCCTATGCGGTAGACACCTAAACTACGTCATTTAACCCCTAAACTACGTGGTTTTGGTCAACTTTAGCCTAGTAAACAAATTAGAACCTAACCTAATCAATTATTCACCAAAAACTCATCAATCTAAAAGAAAAATAGAGGAGAAAAGTCTAGGAGCCCTAGTTCAAGAATGCAACGAGTTTTCATCAGTTCCAGCCCCGAAATTGAAAGATTTCTCTATGGAATTCGTCACCAGGTATGTGGGATTTAACTAGTGGGTTCCTTTCACCCATTAGGTCCCTAGAATTCAGTCAGATTCTTGATTCCCTTAATATTATCTAGACCTAGGGTTTGTAGAATTTCAACAGATCGTTCTGAATTAGTTACTTTAATGTTCCTAATCAGATTACCATGATTTTAGTATTGTTTTGCGTAGATTCCTTCCTAAATTCAGAACCCTAGCTACGTAGTTCTTTTAGTTCATGAATTACACATGCTAGGTCAGATATTATAGATATACATGCCTCAAATTCGAATGTTTCAATATCAATACATTAATGTTAGATTTTCAGTTAGCATGTTTGTATTTTGAGCTATCCAGCATTACAAAAATTCAGTCATAAATTGTTAATTACATAATCTATTTGGAGCAGCTTAATACCAAGTGGACTAGGGTCAGTCACCCTCAAGTCCCAGAACTACGTACCCCGTAGGTTGTAAGTCACCTTTGTGGGCATCATTTTAGTGATCACGCCTGTCAATCCTTTATACCTCTGGCAGGGTATATTAGGTCCTCTCAATTGGGCGTATACATCGGACTCCACATTTAGCTCATGTGGCTTTATGTCGGTTATTATTAGCTCCCTTATAGTCAGATTCTATTTCGCTGACCACGTTATCAGTCACAGTTCAGTATTCAGTCTCACCATGTTATAAATTTGGTCATTGCAGTCAGTCATTTCATGTTCAGTATTCTCAGTTTAGTATCATGCTTATCTCTTATCATTGCTCATATATATGCTTTGGTTCAATTATGTTTATTGTTCAGTTTTACTCTATCTTGAATGCTCAGTACCTTTCAAGTACTGATGCATACTTTGCGCTACATCTTCTCGTGATGTAGGTTCAGGTTCTCAGCTTCCAAATCACGCATAGATCGGTTCTATATCTTCAATTCAGCAACATCAGTGGTTAGTACTCATTCTTCGAGGACGATTGACATGACTATCTTCCTTTGCTTTTTAGTCTTTAGTTTTTAGTATTTGCTAGATCTAGCTGGGGCATGTCCTAACATTTCTAGTCAGTAAAGGCTTTATTTCAGACATAGTTAAAATCAAATTTAGTATTTGAGTTTGACTTTTTAGTGGTTGTTAAACTCTCAGTATTGTATATACTCAGATTTAGTATGGGTATTCCCCATCATTTCAGATTATTTCATGATTTGCTTCCGCATAGTATTTATTGATTCAGTTTATCTTTAGTATGCTTATTATATGCTAGCAGGGTTAGCTTTGGGTAACTCATGATCCTAGGTCCCGTGTCTGCATCTTGGGGGGTAGTTTCGGGGCGTGACGGTGATTTTTCCATCTCCATGATATCTGGAATACTTATATTCCAGGTTTTATTCTTGATTTTTTTTCCTTTTCGATGTTGTGTTTTGACCTGTAAGAGTTTATTGTTTATCATTAAAACCTTGTACTAACAATCTCCCCTTTTTTGATGATGACAATATATAGTAGAGGTACTTCCCTGATTGTATGGTCGACTGACAGATCTGATATCGTATTTGCTCCCCCTGAATGTCGTGAAATTGTAGTCGGCTAGTAGAGCTGAGTTTCTTACTTGCTCCACCCTGAAGACATGTTGTTATTTCTCTGTGTTTTGTAAAGGCTTCGCCTTAATCTACTAATATTTATAACCAACCAGCTTTTAGCAATACATACTACGAATTATCGCAACAATATAATCAATATTTATGAAGGGCTAAAGAGAATATAAGCAATGCATAATCAGAAGCATAGATAATCTACATTAGATAAGCAAAATATTTGATAGTCATTCTCCCCCTTTGGCATCAACAAAAAGGAAAGAAGAAAGAGTTCAGCAAAATATAAAAGAACCACATAGTCTTAAAATGAGCAACAAAGCCCATTATACAACACAGTAGCAAACAAAAGCAAGAGCAAGATAGCATGTTAACGAGGTCGCAAGAAGTAGGTAAGAGCATTGACAATAGCGGTGGACATTTCCTCAAATCTGGAGGACAAAGAGGTAGAGATAGCCTTAGAGCTAGCTTGCACCTTGGCTGCAATCTTGATGGCTTCTTTCATGATTTGGTCAAGCCTTAGGCGAATGCGGGCCACATTAGCACTTGTTTCCTTCGTAACATCCTTCACATTGTCGATTTTGAAGTGAGCAGCAAGTGGGAGGTCCTTAAGAGAGTCCACTTGTTCACCCATGGCAGTCAACTTAGTCATGAGATCACTTACCTAAGTGACAGAGATGGTCACAACATCCAGCTTACCATTTATCTCAGCAAGATTTTGCAGAGCAACATTGAGCTTAGCAGTAGAAACAGAGGTGAAAGAGGATGGTTTGGACTTCATATTCTTTGAAGTCACATCTTCAAGAAAATTCAAAAGAGGAAAACTAATTCTTCTCTTAATTAAAAATCAAAATCGACCTATACATTAGTCTACGAAACCTCTACTAATAGGATAACAATATATACGTTGGGACATGACCCCCGACATACCACGAAAACCAAAGGAAAGACTGGTAAAAGAAAAGTCCACTTTCTCAAAGATGGAAAGCTCAGCACAATGGTGACTGTTATTCCTTAATGATCTACTGTTGTCCAGAACTACGAGCATGTGTCTCCGATCCTACATCATGAAATGATGTAGCGTCCGAGGACTATCAATACGGTGAGTACTGGCATGCAACCTAGGGGAAATTATAAACAATATACACATATATAACATAACCATAAAGAAAATATAAGAATCATAAGTGCAGACCCAAAACATTTAGAAAAAGACCTTTACAAAATTATTAATCTTGAGTAAGGTAGTGTTCACTAACATAATGCGACCCACAAACTATATGGGTCAGGTCTCCGCCTGACCAAGGACTCCAATCCATGTATGCCGCATGGATTTGAGAAATATAAGAATATGGTGAACCAAACTCTCCCAAAGTAATGACTATAGAGGTTGCTCTGATTAACAACCTATAGTGGTCATCCATATTTTAGGACAAGGACCTCCCACGTTGGCAAACACAGTTACGGGTGATGAGTCACAAGGACTTTACACCTTCTCGATGATACTATCAAACTCTCTTTAAGACCCCATTAAAACCTTTACAAGTTTGCATTTATTAAGAGTTTTCCGAATAGGGTATCCCCATTGGTATCGTCATACCAAGACTTGCAAACCATTATAACCCCAATTTCAAGTTAGTTAATTAAAACTCTTAACTCGTCCTTTGAAAACCAAATACTCATTTATGTTAAAACATTCCGTTCAATGCCAACATCCATTACTTTCCAAGTTATATATAAGACAACCACATAAAATGCAAAATCAATAGCATTTAACCGAGACAGAAAATTACCCTTTGTTCATTATTTAAACAAAAACATTTGGAAGACTCTTAGATTCCCAAATCCATTAATTATAGGAAAAACCCTTTTCAAAATCATATGAGGAAATTCACCCATTCAAAACCAACAATCCAAATTCTGAAATCATAGAAAAGTAATTTGAAAACAATTAACAAGAGAGGAACATTTGTAATCAATTTTTGAGAAATCATCTCTCAACCCTTACCTCAATTGGTAATTTAGAAAATATGAATAATAAAATAAAATATGAATCTTGTATGAGTAGTTTGAAGTAGGAATGTTCAAACATACCTTTTGATGAAGAACTTAAGAAAGGGACCTTGAGAATTAACCTTAGATCTTGCTTCTTGAAGTGTTGGGGAAGAAGAGGATAAACGTTTGTCGTAACTTATCGAATCTCCTAGAATATGACTTTTTGGGGAAGTTCATAGTCATGGGTTGGGGTTATGCGATTAGGAAAGGATAAAAACACCCTTCTAGAAACACGAAGAGAAGAGAGGCCTTAAACAGTTTCGAAGTCGATGCGTGGTCGCGCAGCTGGAGTTAAGCTCTAAATTTATAGGCTCAAAAAATCAAAATATCCAAGCTGATTAGTTTGAAATTGAACTAAAGAAATTCGATCCAATCCAATGTTGTTTGCATTGAATTTGAATTGTATTCTTCAATCCAAAAGCAAAGAATCCTAACTGAAATTTTTATATCCACTACGAACTATTGGAACTTCCAACCTTAGTCACAAGACAGCTTGTTATAAAGAAAAGTGTATTGAAATATCAAAATATTTGGTCATCATCTCTTTATATTGTTGATCTTAGAAATTCTGTTTATATAAAGATGCTTAATTAGTATATTACCAAAAAAAAGAGCACGGTTATAACGGGTAATTTTACAAAGACTCTTATAACTAATTGTAGTTGAATTCAATTGAACATACAATACTCCATTTTCGAATTATTTTGAGGAGAGCCAAAAAAATTTCAAAGATCTCAACGATCGATCAAAGATCTCGGCGATCGATCAAAGATCTTGGCGATCAATCCTTTTCTCGGGTAAGAACTTAGGAAGATCCGAATTCACCTTTGATTCATGGATTCATGTGCTTCTTATCATTGCTAGGGTTTAATATCATGCTAAAATTATTTAAAATAAAATTGAGTTCGAATTTTGGCAAAAAGAGAAGTGCAAGTGATTCTAATTCTTTTTTCAGGTTGTCAAAGGCGTGCTTAAAGCGCTCTTAAGCCCTGAGACGAGGCTCAAAACGTGTTGAGCACTCCACCTTAATTTATGTGCACTTCAGTGTCGTCATCAAAGTTCAAAGGCATTCTTTTCCTTGCCAATATGCCTTTTCTAAAGAGGTGACACTAAACAATTGATATTTCACTTTTATCATAATGTTTTTTTTTTCAGTTTCTTTGGTCATTTATTTGTCATTCATGTTTGTAATTATTATTGTCTTGGACTAAATATATATATATATATTTTTATTTTTTATTTTTTCATTTTTCTCTCTTTGCACCTTTTTTCATTAAAACCCACCATTTATTTGTGGTTCGCGCTTAAAGCCACAATGTACCTTAGAGCTTTTTGAGATTTTTGCCTTTGATAACACTGATTCTTTTTGTACATAATGAATAAGTTAAATATCCCCCCAATCTAATTTTGTGAGTTTTGTACCTAAACTAGTTGACATGATACATAAACATGACTCTTAACTTGTGTGTTCGGAAAAATTAGATTAGGGGGATATTTAACTTATTCATTCTATACAAAAAAAAATCAATGTTATCAAAGGCGAAATGCTCAAAAAGCTCTAAGGTACGTTGGGGCTTTAAGCGTGAAGCGCAAATAAAGTGTGGGTTTTAATGAAAAAAGGTGCAATGGTAGAAAAATGTAAATATATATGTTTAGTCCAAGACTAATAATTATAAACATGAATGACAAATAGATCACCAAGAAACTGAAAAATATATGATAAAAGTGAAATATCAATTGTTTAGTGTCACCTCTTTAGAAGAGGCTTACTGGCAAGGAAAAGAATGTCTTAGAACTTTTATGACGACAATGAAGCGAACATAAAGTAAGGTGGAGTGCTCAACACATTTTGAGTCTCGTCTCAGGGCTTAAGCACGCTTTAAGCGCGCCTTTGACAACACTAAAAAGACTTAGAATCACTTGCACTTCTCTTTTTGCAAAAATTCGAACTCAATTTTATTTTAAAGAATTTTAGCACGATATTAAACCCTAGCAACGATAAGAAGAACATAAATCCATGAATCAAAGCTTAATTGGGAACTTCCTATGTGCTTACTCGAGAACAGGATTGATCACCAAGATCTTTATCGATCGCCAAGATCTTTAATCAATTGCCGAGATCTTTGATCGATCGTTGAGATCTTTGAAATTTTTTGGATCTCCTCAAAGTATTTTGAAAATGGAGTAATGTATGTTCAATTGAATTCAACTACAATTAGTTATAAGACTCTTTGTAAAATTACCCCTTATAATCCTGCTCTTTTTTTGGTAATATACTAATTAATCATCTTTCTATAAACAAAATTTCTAAGATCAACAATATAAAGAGATTTTGACCAAATATTTTGATACTTCAATACACTTTTTGGCTTTATACCAAGTTGTCTTGTGACCAAGGTTGGAAGTTCAAATAATTCGGAGTGGATATTAAAATTTCAGTTAGGATTTTAGGTTTTTGGATTGAAGAATACAATTTAAACCCAATCCAAACAACCTTGGATTGGATTGAATTTCTTCAGTTCAGTTTCAAACTAATCAGCTTGGATATTTTGATTTTTTGAGCCTACAAGTTGAGAGCTTTATTCCAGTCAAATGTCTTAGTAATTCCTCATTCCCACCACTATCATCCAAATAAAATATTATGCAAGCAATGCTACCATATTATCCAGGAAATGCAACAGAAAAGCATAAATAAAGCGTTAAAAATATTAAGTACAACATCGAAAAATTATGTTGAAGTCTTGAGTCAAGGGTCTATCAGAAAGAGTTTCTCTACCTCACCTCTAAGGTAGAGGTAAGGTCTGTGCATACTCTACTCTACCAAAGCCCCACTGCGTGCGACTACAATAGGTATGTTGTTGTATAGTAAAATTATGTCGCAACAAAAAGTATTCTGACAGGTCATAATAATTACAATTGGATATATCAACTAATATCTAGTTAGTAGGGTGTTGGACTTATTAGTAATCAGCATATGGATAATAGGCTCATGCTTAAAGGGTAGGGCTAAAAATAAGGTATAAAAGTTTCAGATTTTCGGATATCCAAATTCCCAAATTCAAAATCCAATCCGAAATCTTAATATTTAAACAATTGAATCTGCAATCCAATCCGTACTTAAAATTCAAACCAAAAAAAGAAGAAGACAGATTTGGATTTTCCCCAACTTTGCCCACCCCTACCTATGATATGCCTGATTTGTTTTCAGAATAAAGTTAACTTGAGCAGCTAAGGGAAGATTGATTTAGAGCACATATATATATATATATATAACATGGACTCACAATAAAAGAAAATCAAATGCATTGCGTAATCAACCTATCATTCTTTGTTTATGAACTACAGATACAACAACAACAACAACATACCCGGGAGGGGCTTGTACGTAGACCTTACCCCTAACTCTTGAGGGGTAGAGAGGTTGTTTCCGGAAAACCCACATCAAGAAAAGTGATTTTCAAACACTATTCATGAACTAAAGATATCTACCAAAAAAATTGAAACGGAGAGCAAAAAGTTTAGATAACAACAAGACTATTAGAATCTCAATCGGAAATGTAAAATTGGGTAGACTAATAAGTAAATTTTACCTTGCCAATGTTATTGTCAAAGAATCTAACAGCAAAGGGAGCAGCAAACTGTTAGCACAAGATTTTAATGATAAACAATTAACTCTTACAGGTCAAGACACAACATCAAAAAAGGAAAGAACCAAGAATGTAACTTGGAATATAAGTATTCCAGATATCATGGAGATGGAGATCTCACAAAGATCAAAAGAGATTCAATAAACCATACAAATAGACAAACTAAAGAATACCAATCAATGAAAAAGACACAACGGCTGAATTGATCTAAATCAAAGAAATCAAGTTACGAAGCCAAGGCAAGGACAATCTAGCAAAGAAAATTCAACGGCTATATATCTCAATCAAATCTCAATCAAGGAAGCTGAGATCAGAAGTGAATCAAGTCTAAATCTAGAAGGAAACTGAAGATTTTCCTTGACGTTATTCTTGGAAAATAAGGATCCCCTGCCTTCTTTTCCAAGAATCAAATCTCTTGGGTTTCCATCTCTTCGAAGGAAAGATTCAAGTCTCAAGCACTATAAAAAAGAACTCTGTCATTGGAGAAATATACAATATATCTGAATCATCTCACATTCTCTATTCTACTTTTAACAAGCATTGTATTACCTAGTTCTATTGTGTAAACAAAAAAGAGAGGAAAGCAAAATACTGTTGGTAAGGCTTTGTATAAAAAAAAAGAGTGAATACAATCTGAGTGTTAATAATGAAAAATTACACTCACCTCTGTAGTCACATAATATGTTACAAAGTCTAGAAGAGAACACCCTTGCAACCCAAACGTACTAGACGTAAGATCCATTTTTGGATCCCAACGAGTATAAAACATTTCGTGTCAAGTTTACCTTACACACTTTCCAGCTTTCAGTATACCTCTTGGCAAACAATAGTCGACTAAGGATCTTCACAAGTAGGCTACTCAAAAAATAAAAACAATTTACCCCCTCCTGCACTTTCGATTGGTTTTAGAGCCTCGTCTTAAAAAAATCTATCTAACAATAGGTGAGAAAAGGATCATGGCTCAACAAATCATGGGAGCGCTATTTCAAGAAGGAACCTCTCAAACAAGACCTTCATGTTTTAATGGAAAACTCTTTTCTCACTAGAGAGGTAGAATGGAAAGCTTCATAAAATCGTATAATGTGAAAGTCTGGAGAGTGATCAAGCTTGGTGATATTCCTATTCCCACTACAAAAGGTTCAGACGAAACTCAATCCTCCAACATCCCATGTTTGGAGAACTACACGAATTAACAAATGGAGATTATTCAAATAAAATCTAAAGCAAAAGTGTTCTATATAACGCTATCAATGGCGAGGAATATAAAACAATCTATTGTTGTGATACTGCCAAGGAAATGTGGGACAAAATAGAGGTCACGTATGAAGGAATTGATAAAGTCAAAGAAATCATCAGCTTTTAAGTTTACGAATACAAACTCTTTCAAATGAAAGAAGGAGAAACAATCAAAAACATGTTTGCACGATTGAGTAAGATAATTGGAGAACTAAAAGCCTCAGGAAAAAACATATCCTCCCATTGATCATATACGAAGAGTTCTCAGAAGTCTACCACCTCGATGGCATGCCAAAGTAGTTGCTCTCGAAAGTATGAACTTAAGCACTCCAACCTATGATGAGGTAAGAGGAGACTTAATTGCTTTTGAGAAAACACATCTGAACAAAAAAGGCCAAGAAGATACCAAAAAGAAAATTGTGGCATTCAAAGATAGTCAGGAAGACAAAGGAGAAGAAGAACTAGCAGAAGATGAAATTGCTTTAATTACTAGATCAGTCATGGAATCATTCAGGAGATCCAGAAACAACAGAAGAGGAATAAATTTTGGAAAAGGAAAGTATATTACTGATCAATCAAAATATGATGGAAAATGCTATGAATGTGGAAAATATGGACATATAGTCAGTGAATTTCCAGAAGAAAAGAAAAATTGTTCCAGAAAAAATCAAAAGAACAAAGCACTAAGCAGTCGGAGTGATGAAGAAAATTCTGAAAATGAACATGCAGAAATTGGAAACATATATTTACAATTTCTTCATGTTCATTTTCAAAATTTTCTTCATCACTCCAGCTTAATGCTTCGTTCTTTTGGTTTCCTCTGGAATAATTTTTCTTTCCTTCTAGATAATCACTGGCTATATGTCCATATTTTCCACATTCATAGCATTTTCCATCATTTTTTGATTGATCAGTAATATACTTTCCTTTTCCAAAATTTCTTCCTCTTCTGTTGTTACTGGACTTCCTGAATGATTCCATGACTAATCTAGTAATTAAAGCAATTTCATCTCCTGCTAGTTCTTCTTCTCCTTTGTCTTTCTCACTAGCTTTGAATGCCACAGTTTTATTTTTGGTATCTTCTTGGCCTTTTTTGTTTAGATGTTTTTTATCAAAAGAAATTAAGTCTCCTCTTACCTCATCATAGGTTAGAATGGTTAAGTTCATACTTTCGAGAGCAACTACTTTGGCATGCCATCAAGGTGGTAGACTTCTGAGAACTTTTTGTATATGATCAATGGCAAGATATGTTTTTTTCCTGAGGCTTTTAGTTCTCCAATGATCTTACTCAATCGTACAAACATTCTTTCGATTGTTTCTCCTTCTTTCAGTTGAATGAGTTCATAATCGTAAACTAGCAAACTGATGATGATTTCTTTGACTTTATCAATTCCTTCATACGTGACCTCTAGTTTGTCCCACATTTCCTTGGCAGTATCACAACAATAGATTTTCTCATATTCCTCGCCATTGATAGCATTATATAGAACATATTTTTTCATTAGAGTTTATTTGAATATTCTCAATTTGTTCATTCGTGTAGTTCTCCAAACCTGGGATGGTGGAGGACTGACTTTCATCTAAAACTTTTGTAGTGGGAATAGGAATATCACCAAGCTTGATAACTAACAAGATTTTTACATAATATGATTTTATGAAGGTTTCCATTCTAACTTTCCACTGAGAAAAGTGTTTTTCATTAAAATATGGAGGTCTTGTTTGAGAGTTTCCTTCTTCAAATAGTGCTCCAATGATTTGTTGAGCCGTGATCTTTTTCTCACCTATTGTTAGACATATTTTTGAGACACGAGGCTCTAATACCAATTAAAAGTGCAAGAAGGGGTGAATTGTTGTTTTTTTTTATGAGTAGCCTACTTGTGAAGATCCTTAGTCGACTGCTATCTGCGAAGAAGTATACTGAAAGCTGGAAAGTGCGTAAGGTAAACTTCACACAAAATCTTTTATACTGGTTGGGATCCAAAAATGGATCTTACGTCCTGTCCCCTTGGGTTGAAAGGGTATTCTCTTTTAGACTTTGTAACCTTGGATGTGAGTACAGAGGCGAGTGTTATTTTCACTATGAACACTCAGATTGTTTTCACTCTCTTTTTTCTTTTGATAGAAAGCCTTACCAACAATATTTTTCTCTCCTCTATTTTTTGTTTACATAGTAGAATTAGGTAATACAATTCTTGTTAAAAGTGGAGTAGAGAATGTGAGATAATTCAAACTCGTTGTATATTTCTCCAAGGGCAGGCGATTTCTCTTTTATAGTGCTTGAGACTTGAATCTTTCCTTCGAAGAGATGGCAACCCAAGAGATTTGATCATTCGAAAAGAAGGCAGGGGATCCTTATTTTCTAAGAATAAGGTCAAGGAAAATCTTCAGTTTCCTTCTAGATTTGGCCTTGATTCACTTCTGATCTCAACTTCCTTGATTGAGATATAGCCGTTGAATTTTCCTTCCTTGTTTGTCCTTGTCTTTGCTTCGTAACTTGATTTATTGTTTTGGATGAATTTAGCCTTTGTGTCTTCTTCCTTGATTGATGAACTTTGATTTGTAATCTTCAGTTTGTCCGTTTGTATGCTTGATTGAATCTTTTCTGATGTTTGTGATATCTCCATCTCCATGATATCTCGAATACTTATATTCCAAGTTACATTCTAGGTTCTTTCCTTTTTTGATGTTGTATTTTGACCTGTAAGAATTAATTTTTTATCATTAAAATCTTGTGCTAACAGTTTGCATTACTCCCTTTGTTGTTAGATTCTTTGACAATAACATTGACAAGGTAAATTTTACTTACTAGTCTACCCAGTTTTACATTTCCTATTGAAATTCTAATAGTCTTGTTGTTATCTAAACCTCTGGATCTCCAATTCAATTTTTTTTTGGTAGATATCTTTAGTTCATGAATGGTTTTTGAAAATCACTTTTTATGATGTGGGTTTTCCGGAAACAACCTCTCTACCCCTCAAGACGTAGGGGTAAGGTCTACTTACAAGCCCCCCCTCCCCTAGACCCCACTTTTGGGATCACATCGGGTATGTTGTTGTTGTTGTTGTATCTGTAGTTCATAAACAAAGAATGATAGGCTGATTACGCAATGCATTTGATTTCTTTTATTGGGAGTCCAATATCATAGGTAGGGGTGGGCATAGTTGGGGAAAATCTGAATTTTTCTTCTTCTTTTTTTGGTTTGAATTTTAAGTACGGATTGGATTACAGATTCAATTTAACTATTAAGATTTCGAATTGGATTTCGAATTTGGAATTTAGATTTTTGGATATCCGAAAATCTGAAACTTTTATACCTTATTTTTAGCCCTACCCTTTAAGTATGAGCCTATTATCCATATGTTGATTACTTATAAGTCCAACACCCTACTTACTAGATATTAGTTCATATATCCAATTGTAATTATTAAGTCCTGTCAGAATACTTTTTGTTTCAACATAATTTTACTATATAAAAAAATATCCATTATAGTCTCACGCATTGGGGTCTATGTAGGGTAGAGTATACACAGACCTTACCTCTACCTTAGAGGTGAGGCAGAGAAGCTCTTTCTGATAGACCCTTGGCTCAAGACTTCAACATAATTTTACTATGTTGTACTTGATATTTTTAACGCTTTATTTATGCTTTTCTGTTGCATTTCCTAGATAATATGGTACCATTGCTTGCATAATATTTTATTTGCATGATAGTGATGGGAATTACTAAGATATTTGACTGGAATTAAGCTCTCAACTTATAGGCTCAAAAACTCAAAATATCCAAGCTGATTAGTTTGAACCTGAACTGAAGAAATTTGATCCAATCCAAGGTTGTTTGGATTGGATTTGAATTGTATTCTTCAATTCCAAAACCTAAAATCTTAACTGAAATATTCATATCCACTCCGAACTATCGGAACTTCCAACCTTAGTCACAAGACAACTTGGTATAAAGCCAAAAAGTGTATTGAAGTATCAAAATATTTGGTCAAAATCTCTTTATATTGTTGATTTTAGAAATTTTGTTTATATAAAGATGTTTAATTAGTATATTACCAAAATAGAGCACGGTTATAAGGGGTAATTTTAAAAAGAGTCTTATAACTAATTGTAGTTAAATTCAATTGAACATACAATACTCCATTTTCGAATTACTTTGTGGAGAGCTAAAAAATTTCAAAGATCTCCACGATCGATCTAAGATCTCGGTGATCGATTAAAGATCTCGGCAATCAATCAAAGATCTTGGCAATCAATCCTTTTCTCGGGTAAGCACATAGGAAGTTCTAAATTAAGCTTTGATTCATGGATTCATGTTCTTCTTATTGTTGCTAGGGTTTAATATCGTGCTAAAATTCTTTAAATTTTTTAAGCACCCGATGACACTCAAGTCTTTCCATACTCTAAAATCTCACAAAAGACTAAACTTTTGTAAAATAGAAAGAAGGTAAGATTTTTGATTATTTGAGTAAAATAAATTTACTAATGTTGTAATTAATTTCTTTTAAGATTCAAAATTCTGATTATCTATATATCTCAGCAAAACCTTTTTCGGATGAGGATAATAAAATCTTATCATTAATTTTGAACTTATGTTTTACTTAAATTCATAAACCAAATTTTTATCTATTTGATTTACTTTGATAATAGATTTAAAAGGATAATTGTTTATAAAACTTCCTATATCTTTGCAATAATATATTATGTGTTTTTATTCAAATAATTGATTTTCAAATAGAATAAACAACGTGTCTGTACAGAGATTAGTATAATTTAAAGTGAAAAGCTCCAAAATATAAAGTTGGATTACCATTGTATCCCTATACTTGATCAAATTATATTATAAAACATCTAATTAATTAAATATCTAAAAATATTTAAATTAAATTGTAATTGTATCATATTATACTAAATACTAAAAGTGGGAAGATATTAAGTCAAAAGTTGAAAAACTCACTCTTTAACTTTTAATATTATGAATAATGCTATCATAGGTGATATAACATCAAGAATATGATTAATCCTCACCATTAAATTGAACTAAACTCAGGTATGTAACAACTTACTTAAGGCTTGTACTTCTATTTTATTTCTCTTAATTTAGTTAGCAATTTATGAAGAAAATAATGGTATATTGACAAATATGTTTATAATTTCTCTATTTCAAATTGTCCTCCTCTTTACTACATTTTTCTTCAAATGTAATTAATAATAAATCACATATGGTGGTTACTTTTCTTTTAGAGAAAAGATTACTGCGTTGAAAATTTGTATATGATTAAACAATTTTTTTTTGAGTTATTTGAAGAATCCTGACTTTTAACTTTTTAAATAATATAGAAGTTTTATAGTAATGATGAGGTGTAGACACAAATGTAAAAGTTGAAATATCATTTTGCCCCTACACTTAATTTAGAATATTATAAGATATTTAATTAATTAAATATTAAATAATAATCATAGCATATTATGATTAAATATTAAAAGTGGATAAGTGTTAAGTCAAATGAAGAAAGACGAAAATATCCATTGAAAGATATTAGATATTTTTATCCTTTTAAAAATTATTGATTACATTTTTTTTTCTCTTTTCCCTTTTTGTATTTATTTTCATTGAACTTAATATCATACAAACTATTTTTTTCTATTCTTTATTTATTTATTTATTATTTTCTCCTTTATTTATTTTAAATTCATCTTCATGACTCATATTTAATTATTTACTAGTGTACTTATCCGTGCTTCGCGCGAAATGAAATATATTTTTAAATAATTGATGTCATTAATTGACTATTTTTCAATAAGAAAAGTATAAAAAAAAAACAATACAAATCAAGTCACTGTCTTGATGTTGTCTATTCAGAAAATTGCTAGAAAGATATTTTCAAACTTTAAATTCTGCTTAACATTGCTGATAAAAACAAGAAAAACATTAAAAAAAAAGTATGTATCTTAAGAAAAATAAATTAAGTTGATTATATGACTGTACATTGGAGATCATACTTTGCAATAAAAAATAAAAGAATTGAAACACATACTATAAAATAAAAAATATATTTATAAGAAGTCATGATGTCATTAGTATGTGTTACTCATCTACTCGATTATACAAAATTATTATAGAGTGAACAAATATTAAATTTTTGAGAGCACATGAAGTGTCAAGTTGTAGAAATGTATATCAAGAGTTGAATCAATGTTTGTCCCTAACACATGTAGCGGAGTTGAGGAGTTTCCTAACATTAATCTATTTATTATTGTAGTCATCACTAAAAAAAATTAATATATGATAATAACTATTCAGAAGATAACTCCTTTTTAAATGTGGAAAATTAAGATAGATAATTTTTGCTTTAAATAATTACAAGTTAAATACATATTAATCACAATTGCATATTTATTATAGCATAACTATAAAATAACTTTTTATTATATGTATGTACACATAAATGATAAATTTTTCTTCATTCTTTTCATTAAATAATTTATTGATTAGTTAAAAGTTTTGAAATACTAAAAAGATGGTTTATTTATTTATTTATTTATTTATTTTGTGATTGATTTCTAATATGATAGACCATATCATATATTTTTAGGGGAAACAATATCTAACAACTATGAGAGATGTACCATCAATAATATTATACCTTTCAATAATGACAAAAATTTAGAATATTAATTAGAAATTGACAAACAGATACACGCAAAAACAAAAACGTGATACTTTTCAACTTCTTTCATTCTCATAATAATAATAATAAGAACAACAAAGTTAATTAACAAAAAATGCTAATTAAACTTTCTAATATGTTGGTTAGTAGAGTTTTATAAATTATTTTTTGTTGAACAAAATGAAATTTATATATTTGATCAAAATAAAACAAAAAGAATAGAATAACATTAATTGAAATCAAAACAATTCATTGATGAATCTACAAAAAATTAGGAAACCATTCAAGCTTTTATGCTAACAAGGTCATCTCTTTTGATGAATTTTCTAAGATAATTGAGCTTCATTCTTCATTTTGATGAACTTGTACCAAATTAATTGTGAACATCTCTATGATGCATCTTTGAAGAATATATCTATGATCTTTATCAAAATGAAGACCATATCATGACATTATTAAGTACATGAAAGATGAAAGAAATGAAAGAAAAAATAATAAAAAAGGAGGAAAAATTATACTAATAAAAAGAGAGTATGTAAAAATGGAAATGGAAATGAACATTGAACATCTCCATAGATGATTGTTATTTATAGATTGGGTAAACCATAACAACTGTTAGAGAGAAGTTGAAGATGTGTGTTATTTAAGTAGAGAAGATAAATAGATGGAGGTTTTTTTGTAACTTATTAGATATAATTAGATTAGTAAATATGATTGAATTTTTAAATAAATAAACAAATTATTTATTGAGAAAATAAAGAAAAAAAGCCAAAAAGGAGAACATAAATAAATAGGAATGGATGTCATAGAGAGGTGTCACATCACCTTCTCTATGTTTCTCCTTTATATATATAGAGAGAGTGATTTTACATGAGGAGTTGAAGAGTTCAATAGCATTAATCTATTTATTATTGTAGTCATCATTAAAAAAAAATTAATAGATGATAATAACTATTCAAAAGATAACTCATCTTTTAATGTGGAAAATTATGATAGATAATTTTCTCTTTAAATAATTACAAGTTAAATACATATTAATCACAAATGCACATTTATTATAGCATAACTATAAAAATAACTTTTTATTATATGTATGTACACACAAATGACAAATTTTGCTTCATTCTTTTCATTAAATAATTTATTGATTAATTAAAAGTTTTGAAATGCTAAAAAGATGGTTTATTTATTTATTTATTTTGTAATTGATTTCTAGTATTGTAACGACCGGGTTCCGTCGTCATAGAAAAGCCAACGGGAAAAAATTTTGGGTCGAAAAACATTTTCGTAGTGACTTGAAATTTTCCAACCAAGTTCAGATTTGGACGAAATTGGAGTCATTAAGGTGTAGACAAATCTGGTAACAATCGGGTGATTTTATTGTGATTTTGATTACAAAAGTGGTTAGATAAGTCGTTAAGGAACCAGTACAACTTTACGGAATTGAATTCGGGTGAGTAGAACTCCCGGAATCGATCTTAGAGTGAACGGTATTTTCTGAGCCTCGTTGGTTAAAGGTGTGTTGTGGAATGGGGGTCTTGGAATTATTAAACTAGCTCACTGTTTCGTGCAAGTCACTTTGGCAGTGATTTTGGTCACTCTGGCGGTGCCGCAGTAGCGGGGTGGGTGCCGCTGTGGCGGGCCAGACGCGACTTAAGGTCGTAAAAAAACCCCTAAACGTCCTTATTCTGCACTTTTCGGTTTTTAGAGCTAAGGAACGAACCCCAGGCGATTCTTGATAGTTTCCCACTATTTTTAAGGCTAAAGGTAAGATTTTAACTCCCCGAATTCGTTTTTCCATCCGTTAAACATAATCTAATGGGTAATTATCGATGGGGAGGGTTTTGATCTAGAAACTATGGTGGAAAAAGCCCTAAATTGGATACTTGGGATCATGGGTATGATATAGGGTTGTTAGAATTGTTAGTAATTCGGGTAATTAGTGATGGTTTGTTGTTCCCATGTTATTATGATTGTTTGTAGACCAAGAACAAGCGGAACGAATTCGGAAAGGGAAGGATCAAGTTTCTTAGGGTTTCAAGCTTGTTTAGAGGTAGGTGATGGTTATGATTCTATGATTGTGTGATGTACGTTTGCTCTTGCTTCATCATGATACATGTATGTATGTGAATGTTGCATTATTGATCACATTAATCGTAAATGAGATAGACGAATGATGAATGCCATGAATCATGGCTTGATTTTATGAACTTGAGAATATACTTGTGATTATGATTGTGGCTTGTTGAATGGATCAGGTGTTGCGTTCCGACACACTAACTTGGATCAGTGGCCACGTTCCGGCATAAACATTGGATCGGGTACCACATTCCGGTATGCGTTGTTTGGGTTTGGGTTCCATGAGAGGACCAATGTTTTGATATAATTGTGTATCTTGAGAAATGTGAAATTGTACCTTGTTTGTAAATGTTGATGATATTGTATATGTTCGATATATGCATGTGATTATATTGTTGTATTGACTTATGTATGTTACACTTAGTGGGATAGTCGTGTGATCCTACCAATACACTGTGGTTGCGTACTGATACTGCACTTGCTCTTTCTTTGTTGAGTACAGGGCATCTTCAAGCGGCTATTCATAGACCTCGCTTAGAAGATTAGTGATAGTCGTTTCGAATTCAAGGTGAGCCAGTTCTTCTGGGCTGCCATGAGTTCTCTTTCTGTCTATGTCCACATTCCGAACTTAGACTTGTTCTATATAGTATTAGCTCATTAGTTTGGGGTTGTATCCCTTATTGTTTAAGCTTATGTTGAACTTTAGATGTTTTGGTACATTGACTTTCAGGTTCTAGGCGTTACTTTCGCATTCGTTTTTGTTGTTAGACTTTTGTTTGAAGTTTATGTGAACTTCAGTTTTAGCTATTATTCATGTATTTGTATCCTTAATTGCTTTAGTTTTTGGTTTAGTTGCTTGGTTTGGGTTGTAGTAGTGGTTGTCCCACCGGAGGGTTAGTGTGGGTCCAATCACGATAGTCTGGATCGTGACAAAGTTGGTATCAGAGCCTAGGTTCATTGATCTTGATGTACCAAAATGAGTCTAGTAGAGTCTCACAGAACGCTACGGGGATGCCTTTACTTTTCTTTGAGAGGCTATAGGACTTTAGGAAATCTCTTTGTTTTCTCTTGTCTCCTTTCGTGCTATAACTTGATCCCAATTGGTATCTGTCGATTCAAATTGGTATCTAACATCCTTCACTCTTCTATTCGCAGATGGTTAACACTATATAGAATGGCGTTAGGCCCATAGCTCCCATCAATGCTCCAGCTAGGGAATCTGCAACGAGAGGTCGCGATCGAGGCAGGGGTAGAAGAAGAGCTAGGGGTAGAGGCTATAGAAAAGTAGTGCCTGCTAGAGATGGGGTACCGGTGTTAGCCCAACAGATCATGTCATTCCTGAAAGGGTTGGTTGGTCCTGGAGTGCTTCCTTCTGCTCAAGCTCCCGCCAATCCTCATATTGCTATCGCTACTCCCAAGGTGGGTGGAAACGTAGGTACTAATGCCTTCTTCTGTCCTTTTTGGGTTCTGTTATGACTGGTAATGAGCATGAAATGTTAACTAAGTTTTTGAAGCGGAAGCCTCTGGTTTCCTTGGTTCTAAGAGTGAGGATGCTTATGAGTTTATCTTAGACTGCTATAAGAGGCTTCATAAGTTGGGAATTGTCCATCAGCATGGGGTTGAGTTTGTGAATTTTCAACTTCAAGGTGAGGCTAAGCAGTGGTGGAGAGCTTACATGGAATGTAGCTCTTCGGTTTTACCTCCACTCACTTGGACCCAGTTCCATGCTTTGTTCTTGGAGAAATATGTGCCTAGAACTTTGAGAGATCGTAAGAAATATGAGTTTATTGCTTTGGAACAAGGTGGTATGTCTGTAGCTACTTATGACGCCAAATTCCATGCATTGTCTAGATATGCTACACAGTTGGTGACTACTGAGGAAGAGAGAATCCATTTATTTACTAAGGGATTAAATTCTGAGTTGCAAGTATTATCTGTTCATATGACCTCTGCAGGGAGGAGCTTTAATGAGGTAACGGACTATGTTAAGGAAGTGGAGGGAGTGAGGCGTACGTGTTTAAGATTTGATTGGAAAGTATGAATATGATCAAATCAGTAATAGAAATAGACATTATCGAATAAAAACATAATTCAAATCAGGGGGTGACACAAATGTCAAATAAGGGGGTTTTGGTTTGAAATTATCAACTACAACAGCAGCAAACAACACAAAAATAACAATAATGAGATGGGTTCGTGGGATGTGATTCGATTACAGGCTAATGTAGACAAATGGGTAACTGCAACTACTAGGAAATAGTTGTATATTAGTGAATAAGCTAGACTATAGAGCAGGTAAGCTTTCTCTCAAACAATTAACCCCGAATCAAGTTGATTTCTCTCTAACATCAACAAGCATGCAAAATAAGAACAACCTACGCTTTAGTCTATTCACTCTCTCGAGCTAAATGTGTGGAAAAGGGTTTAGGATTCACATTCTCGAGCTGAACCCATGACAACCCAATACCCACAGACCATCAATCAATAATCTTGGTTTTTAAAACCTCTCTCTCAAGCAAGCCAAAAACACGAAGGTAGAACTGCATTTGCAACTACAATTCTTTAAATTAAACCACAATTAATGATTGAAATCACTTCTAAACAGCATTAAGACTAACAATTAGCAAAACCCATAAACTAAATCAGCCCATAATCACATAATCACACCCCAAGAATTGGGATTTAGCTAGACATCATAAAAAGATAAAAATTGTTACCAAATTGCATTTCCATCAACTTGGTAAGATTAATTTCGTCCATACAATGGTCCAAATTGAAGAATCTCAAAGGCCCACTTCCAATTTCTCAAAAGTGAAAAACTTCAATTCTTCAAAGCTAATGAAAAATTTGTCTCAATACTCAGAGTTCCAACTAAAAATTGATTCAAAAGATTATACGATGATAATATTATTATAATGATGCTAAACTAAATGTTCAAAAACGTATTTATAGTCGCCAAAAATATGTTGCGAAGGGCCATTCGGCGCAGTAAGTCGGGCTCACCAATCAACTCGACGATCCGCCCTTTGGTCAATTACAATGCCTTCTTGACTTAGCCTTCAGCATCCTCTAGGTCTTTAACTTTGGGCGATCTAACTCTGTATTGCGGAATCACTCGGCGATCCGCCGACTACTCCTTCCTCTCGCCAACTTGATTTTCTTCTTCAGGGCTTGGCACACTGGAACTTTAAGCGATCAAATGGCCACTCGGGGACTCGCCCAATGGACTTGGCGATCACCGGGCTTTCTTTTCTTCCTTCTTTCAACTCGCTTCGTTCCTTTTTGCAAATTAGTGTCCTTGCTTTGTTTCTCAATTCAAACACTTGGAAATAAAGGATTTTACATCAGTTATTAGCACAAAATAAGCATTTGAGGACACTAAATCTATCCAAATAAAGCCCTAAATGAGTCCAAGATTTGGACTCATCAGTGTGCAATGTTTATCACAAGAGGCTCATTCGATAATCGGTTTGTCACAACGAGATGGAAAAAGTCCACATATTGTCTACCCAACTTCATTTGGCCTAATCGTAGCCACGCATTTATTTTTGTTCGATTAAGAGCATTATTCAAGTCATCGGTATTGATCATAACTGACACTCAAATTTGCACAAGAACAACCACAATCAAACACAGAAAGAGGTGGCAAAAATTTTCAGAAGTGTCAAAAACCATTTGCATTTAAAAACAAGAAGCCACAAGCTCAAACATACACAAAACAGTGTCAAAACACAATTTACAACACAAAAACCCAATATATAAACAAAAAATGATAATCACAAGAGGTAGGTATGGAAATACCTCACCCCACCACAAATAAAAAGCAATTTGTGCTCAAATGCAACAAAGTAATAAAAATCAATAAAAATGACAAAGAATGAGGTAAAGAAAAAATCATGTCTACGCAGTCACTCCATTTGTCGGGGCATAAGTGTCTGGGGTATTAGTAACACTAGATACATCCATGGTGGAGTCTGCCAATGAAAACTGCACGGCTGAATCTATCATCGCCTCCTCAACCTTTGGCAGGCCCTCATAGGTAGCCTCCTCATCAACACCAAGCTGCTACTTATCAGTCTCCGCCTCAGAATCTGCAGCAGCTACCTCCTAAACTCTAACCTCATCTCTGGTGGTAGCCGGAGGCACATCTGTATCAGCGGGCATAGTGGGGATCTCCACAGTCCCAAAAATCATAGACATATATGTGGACTTCACCTGGTCCACATCCTTCCTCAGTTGAGCAATTGCAGCCTTTAGAGTTGCCACCTCCTCAGTGGTCCCTTGGCCTCGCTCACACACTGCTATCCTTGGGGAATCAATGGACAGACTAAGAGGTGTCAGAGCAGCAGTGAGGGCCCTCTCAATCATCCCGTGGATTGTCGCCTCAAGCTTGGAGGCACGCCTATTAGCAGAATGGGCTAGCTGCCCCATCCGTAGTATCGCAGCCTTGGTGAGCGGAGGTCGAGAATAAGCAGCAGCAGCAGACATAGGTGGCAGGGGAGTTGTAGAGGAACTAGGAGTCAAAGAAGGACAACACTAGATATACCTGAAGGCCCAGGAGCCATAGTAGGCACTACTACCTCTGCAGGTAATGTGTCAGTATCAATAATCGGGGAGGAGTCCACCGGGGCTGCCTTCTTTTTCTCCACCTCATCCTTCAAAAACTCAGCCTCTATCCGCTGAATGTTAGTACAGGATGTGGGAATCACTTCCACATCCTTCTTCGCATCAAAGGGCACTCGGGCTCGTCTTCACAGCTCGGTGATCAACACCGGGAAAAGTAGAGAGGTTTGGCGCTGCCTAGCCCTCATGGTCACCTTTTGGCCAACAATCATACCCAAGTTGAGACTGCGCCTGTTAATAATGCAACCAAGATAGGCTGCCTTCGTGTGGCGGAGAATAGACTCATTATGGGATGGCATGATAGTGCTGCTGATAAAGCCAAACAAGTACCTCACTACTACATTGAGGTCCTTCTTCTCTATTGGAGCCCCTGCTTCCTACCACCGAGGAGTGCCATCATATATCAAAGGGGCCAACCACTTCTTCAGAGTCTCCAATGAGTTTGTATTGATCATGTATTGATAATCATCGGAGATGTCATTGCTGTCACATTTCACCTTCTTGCCTCTGACAACCACGTAATCAGCTGGCTTAAACTTAGCTGCCTACTTCTTCCCTTGTGGCATCAGGGCTCCGTAGGCAGTGTAGAATTTCAGGACCCAATTTGGAATGTAAGGGCCACGGGGTCTAGTGAATATTTGGAACTTGTGGGACCTCAAACAGCTCATAATCTCCGGGTGTCTGTCTATTACTCCATCAGTAGGCAGCCTCTTTTCCTCGATGATGGTCCTCAATCCCTTAGTCTTCAGTCTATTCATAAACCGGGGAGGAAGACCCTGTTCCGATGGTGCTGGGACCACAGCCTGATCTGGAACAGGAGGAGAAGTAGTGGCCTGGGGAGTCCTGATTTAGACGGATCATTTAACCTCTTGGAACGCAGCTCCACTCTCTGGGCTGACAATAGCTCATCATCCTTAGGCTCAAATATTGCAGTCTGAGGGTCTTGGTGCTCACCCTCACGCTCAGAGGTGGTGAGGTGAGTGGTATAGATCCCCCTCACTATCGAAGTTGGCCTTCGGTGATACAAGTGTAGGTGTCTTGCCTTTCCCTTTGCCTTTCCCACCGGTCATAGAAAGTTTTGTCGCCCTTGCCCGGGATGCGGTTGCATCCTCATTGATAATACAATTCCCTCTGCCCTTTTGCGAGGCGGCATGTCTTGACCTACTACTTTTGTTCTAGCCATATCTGCAACACAAATTGGAAACTATTAGAAAAAATGCAGAAAATATATTGGACATAGACTCGCCAAACCGATCGGCAAGTCGCCGAATCACTTTGGTGAGCTAAATCGGGCTCGCCGAAAGGATTTTCTCAAAAACTTTTCAGAAAAATGGCTTGTCGGTGATGGGAAGGCCCTTTCGACAAATCGCAGACATCATTCAGCGAGCACAGATTAGCCCACCGAAAACTACAGTGTATTTTAGGGGTTAAGGGCGCAAAAATGGCGATCAAAGAAGACTTTCGGCGAGTCGTCGAGTGCACTTGGCGAACTTAAGCTTCTCGCCAAAAACTACAGAACCAAACTTCAACAAGTGCATGAAATTAAATTCGACGAACAGCCGAGTGGTTCGGCGAGCTCGACCCAACTCGCTAAACTGCCCAACATGCCTACTTTCAACCCCAACTTCCAAAATCAACCCCGCAGTCCCCCAAAACAAATTAAAAACATACACTTATTCAATTAGACTCAGACCCACTAGACCCATGCCACCGGGGTACTCAGACTTCCCCCGATTTGGCCAAAATTGGCCATTTGACGACTTAAGCTCTTAAGAATGACGTCAAACGCTCCATCATTGGGGAAAGCACGTCATTTGGCACAATTTGGGTTACTCAGACTTCACTGGACTAGACTCACCAACAATTAAGTACAACCCAACCATTTCGATCAATTTTAAAGCATGCAATTCAGGAAATCAACACTTAGGCAATTTAGGCACATAAGCACACATAAACAAACTCAGAGAGGCCCAGCACACATCAACAAGAACAATATGATTGCAAATGAGTTTAACCGCTAATTACAAGTTTTTGGGGTTCGGAAAACCAACCTTTAATGCCGAATATATGATTTGAAATGCTAGGCGGAAAAGATTTCCAACTCCAAACACAGGATCAACGACAAAAAAGCTAGATAATGCGAGAATATAGGAAATATATAGTGCGGGTGTGATTGTATGAAGTTAAAAAGTGAGGGAATGTGAAAGAGTTTGAACTTTTAAACCTTTTGCCTTTTAATAACCGTCCAGATCTCGCCCTGTTAGCGACATTAATTCTCTTCGCTGAACCACTCAGCGACACACCGAGTGGTTACTTACGTCACTGAGTTTTACAAGACCTCCAGTTGATGTGAGGGTCCAAACGGCGGACAAAGTCGAGATCGCCGACTTGTCCATAGGCCCGCTGAGTCTTACAGACTTCAATTTTTTATTTCTTGAGCACAACGGCGGTCCAAGTCAGGCTTGCCAACCTCTTCGGCAAGTCACCGACCGGACAGTTTTCTCGCCAACTTGCACTTTTCAAACACATTCTACACTTCAACTTGCACAATCAACACACGATTATTTCAAAAATAAAAAGAAAGCAAATAAAAACCTGGGTTGCCTCCAAAGAACCGCCTTAGTTAACATTGTTGCACGACACAAGTCCCCACTCAAACTTCATTACTCGGGTTTGCCATAGTGTCACTAGGAAGTCCCCCTCTTTGTCTGGGGTAGAGACGTAACAACATATGACCCATTTTGGAGTCCAGTACCTGCATAGATATGGAATGAAAAGCACTCATCCGATTCAGCATTGAGACATTCTCTTTTATCTCTTTCAACACTCTATCATTTTCTTCGACTTTGTGGAGAATGAGTGAGAGTATCTCTTCTACTTGTCCACCCTCGTACTCATTGGACTTTCTATGCTCATGAGGGGGAATGTACCTATCTTTATTTTGGTACAGTACTTCCAATTCCATGATCTTTTTGGCCAAGAGATCCAGCTGAGTCAACAGTGTGGCCAAGACATGGTCCTTCTCTGTCTCCTTGTTAGTCTTAGTCATGTGATCAAGAAGTTGGGTTGCTATTGCATAGGGTAGTCGTATGAGATCATCCGGAGAAAGTTGGTCTACCACTCATCTATTCTCAAGATCAAGACCTCTATAGAAGTAATCCAGTAGTATCTTGTCCTGGATTCTATGAGTTGGACACAACAATAACAGTGCCTTAAATCTCACCCACAACTCATCCACCAATTGCCTGAAATTTAGGATGTTATCCCTAAGAACCATCATTTTTTAAGAAGGGTGGTCCACTTGGTTACCGTTGCTACAAGACATGCTCAATCCTTCTGTTCTAAACAAGCAACACACAAACCAAAACTAAAAGTAAGTAGATTCAACTACGACTAAAAAGAAGAAAATTCAACTTCACAAAAAAGAATCTCAATCAACACCACTCCACGGCAGCGGTACCATTTTGATTAATAATGTTTCAAAGACACATCATCCAATTCTAAGCGTCAACGGTGGTTAATCAGTATATAACCCAACTAAATGAGTTGGGGTCAAATCCCACAGGGAGCGGTACGTGTTTGAGAGTCAATTGGAAAGTATGAACGTGTTCAAATCAATCATTAAAATAAAAATTATCGAATAAAGACATCATTCAAATCAAGGGGTGACACGAATGTCAAATGGGTGTTTTGGTTTGGAATTATCAAATACAAACAGTGGCAAACAATACGAAATAAAAATAATGAGATGGGTTCTTGGGATGTGATTCGATTATAGGCTAATATAGACAATTGGGTAATTGCAACTATTAGAAAATATCTATATATTAGTGAGTAAGATAGACTATAGAGGAGATAAACTTTCTCTCGAACAATTTACCTGAATCATGTTGATTTCTCTCGAACATCAACAAGCAAGCAAAATAAGAACAGCCCACACCTTAGACCATTCATTCTCTCGAGCTGAATGTGTGGGATTAGGTTTAGGATTCACTCTCTCGAGCTGAATCCATATCAACCCAATACCTACTGACCAGCAATCAATAAGTTTAGTTTTAAAGCATCTCTCTCGAGCAAGCAAAAAACACAAGGGTAGAACTGCATTTGCAACTACAATTCTTAAATTAAACCACAATTAATAATTGAACTCACTTCTAAATAGCATTTAAACTAACAATTAGCAATACCCATAAACTAAATCAACCCATAATCACACCCCAAGAATTGGGGTTTTAGCTAGACACTATAAAAAGATAAAAATCGCTACCAAATTGAGTTTCCATCAACTGGGTAAGATTGATTTCGTCTTTACAATGTTTCAATTCAAAGAATCTCGAAGACCCACTTCTAATTTCTCAAAACTGAAAAACTTCAATTCTTCAAAGCTTAGGAAAAACTAGAGAAAACATGTCTCTTTGAATATCAGCTACCATTCAGATGTCGTTATATTAGATATGTTAGATAAGATACTAAACTAAATGTTCAAAAATGTATTTATAATGAACAAAAATATGTTGCAAAGGGCCACTTGGCGAAGTAAGTCGGGCTCGCCGAACCACTCGATGAGCCGCCCTTTGGTCACTTTCATCGCCTTTCTGCCTTGGCATTTATCATCCTCAAGATCTATAACTTTGGGAAATCCAACACTGCATCGCGAAACTACTCAGTGACTCGCCGACTGCTCATTTCCATCGCCAACTTGATTTCTTACCTCAGGGCTTGGTACACTAGAACTTTAAACGGTCAAATGGCCATTCGGCAACTCGCCAAGTGGACTTGGCGATCACCAGGCTTGTGTTTCTTCATTCTTTCAACTCGCTTTGTTCCTTTTTTTGCAAATTAGTGTCCTTGCTTTATTCCTCAATCCATATACTTGAAAAATCAAGGGTTTTACATCAGTTATTGGCACCAAATAAGCATTTGAGGACACTAAATCTATATAAATAAAGCCCTAAATGAGTCCAAATCTAGGACTCATTAACATCCTATCCCAATTCTCGAGGCATCACAATAATCAACAAAACCATTAGTCCATTCCGGTAAAGTCAACACTAGTACGGAAGTAAGTCTATCTTTCAATTCCTGAAAACTGTTTTCAAAAGCTTCGGACCATATGAACTTAGCCTTCTTCTGAGTCAATGTTGTCAATAGAGAGGCAATCGAAGAAAACCCCTCAACAAACCTTCTGTAGTAACCATCCAAACCCAAGAAGCTTCTAATATCTAAAGGGGATAGAGGTCTAGGCCAACTCTTGACCACATCTGTCTTCTTAGGATCTACCTCAATACCGTTACTTGAAACAATGTGACCAAGAAAAGCTATGGACCTTAGCAAAAACTCATTTTGCTAAACTTTGCAAAGATTTGTTGGTCCTTGAGAATTTGTAACATGATCCTCAAATGATTGATGTGATCATCTTATTGATGAACACAATAACAAACATGTCAAGGTATTGTCTAAACACCCTATTCATCACATCCATAAATTTCGCCAAGGCATTAGTCAAACCAAAAGACATCACCAAAACCTCATAATGACCATACGGAGTACGAAAAGCCGTCTTCAGAATGTAATCTTCTTTCATCCTTAATTTGTGATAACCGGACTGAGGGTCAATCTTGGAAAAATAACTCGCTCCTTGAAGTTGGTCAAACAAATTATCTATCCTTGAGAGACAATACTTATTCTTAATAGTAACCTTGTTGAACTGCTGATAGTCAATACACATACGAAGCGAATCATCTTTCTTTCTAACAAAAAAAACTGGAGCACCCCATGGAGAGATACTCGGTCAAATATAACCCTTATCCAAAAAAATCTTTCAATTTTTCTTTCAACTCCTTTAGTTCTGCCGGAGACATTCAGTAAGGACGAATAGAAATAGGTTGTGTATTTGGGGAAAGATCAATACCGAAGTCTATTTCCTTTCCGAGAGGAATACCGAGTAAATAATCCGGGAACACTTTAAGAAACTCCTTAACTACGGGGACTGACTCAAGAGTAGGGGTTTCAGAATCTACATCTCTCACCATAACTAGATGGTAGATGGCACCATTAGCGGTCATCTTTCTAGCTTTAAGACAAAAGACAAACTGACCCCGAGGCATTGAATTTCCCCATTTTCACTCTAGGACAGGCTCATTCAGGAACTTAAACTTGACTACACGAGTTCTACAATCAATAGAAGCATAACATGAGTGCAGCCAATCCATACCAAGGATAACATCAAAATCTAGAATATCAAGCTCTACGAAATCAATAAGAGTAACTCTATGGGAAAAAGGAGATGGGACACATTTTATAGACCCTCTTAGCCATAATAGAATCACCAACAGAAGTAGAGACAGAAAAGGGATCTAACAACACATTCAGAAGAATATCAAACCTCATAGCCACATATGGCGTCACAAAAGACAACGTAGCACCGGGGTCGAGTAAAGCATAAACATCAAGTTGAAATACTTTCAACATACCAGTAACCACATCAGGAGAACCCTCTTTCTCATGACGAGTCTGAAGTGCATAAAATATGTTTTGCTTGGAAGCATTTGAGCCCGAACCACTTTGACCGGATGAAGGAATAGATTGCGCCCTTCAGCAATTATCTCATTCATTCTTAGCAACTGAAGGACAATCTCTTATCTTGTGGTCCATCTAACCACAACCAAAACAAGTATTGTAATATGCTAGGCACTCACCCTCGTGCTTCATTCCACACTTAGCACAAGTAGGAAATAAGGACCCACTACAATTTCCTCCTTGAGGCTTAGGGTTAGACACCCTCTCTTTGTTGAACCTAGAAGGAGCATTGGAGAAACCTTGACCGAAAAACCTTTTTCGAAACTTAGAACGACCATTCCCATCAGACCTTGCATGTGAGAAATTACATTCACCATTTTTAGCCCTCTTTGTCTCCCTAGACTTTTCCTTAAGTTTCTCCTCTTCAATTTGTCGAGCATGAACCATAAGACAAGATATATCCATATCATTAACAAGCATGGCGGTACGATATTCCTTAACCGCCATTTCAAACACACCCGAAACAAACTTGCTTATCCTAGTGGGTCGGCAATTATAGTAGGAGCATATCGAGACAATTGTGAGAACTTCAAAGCACATTCCTTCACACTCATACTTCCTTGAAGAAGGTTGATAAACTCAAGCACCTTTGCCTCTCTCATCTCAAGGGGAAATAACCTATCAAGGAAAGCAACTTTGAACCTTTCCCAATCGATAGGACTTGCATCTTCCGGTCTCCTTTCTTTCCATTTGTTAAACAAAATTTGAGCAACACCGTTAAGTTGATAAGCGGCCAACTTCGCCTTTTCCACTGGCATCACTCCCATAATCATAAACACCTTGTAAACCTAAACAATAAACTCTTGATGATCTTCTTCAACCTTAGAACCATGAAACTCTGGAGGATTCATTCTAGTGAAGTCCCTTACTCGAGATTCCGCCGTACTCACATTTGGGTTCACGGGAACCGCAACCTCCCTATTGTCTTGGGTCGTCACTACTTGGGCCAACAATTGAAAAGCAGCCCTAAATTCTGAATTAGTCACTTGCTCGGCAAAAGGATCAACCGAAACTTGAGGAGCTTGAGGAGAAGTTTCTTGTTCCGCATTTTCCCTAACATTCCTTCTAGCGTAAGCTCTTTGAGTAGCCATCTTCTGTAGGGCATCGTCTAAGGATTAGGAGAGAGACCTTATAAAGTTAAACTCTACCGCACGACTTTACTATAATGAAAGAAGTGGAGTTTCCTAACATCTTGTAGCATGTCATTCATAAGTGTAGCGTGCTTCACACTCATTAACAAGACTCTACTCGACGTTGCTTATGAGACTTCATAGGATCTTTCTAAAACTTGTTCCCTGATTACCAAGATTGTCACGACCCAAGGTAGCCCCTACGCGTAACATGGCATATAGGACTACGAGAGGCCTTACACAAGCCACTTAACATTCATAACATAAGAAATAGACAAAGAGATTCGAAACACAATTTCAATGTATCAAAGTGTTATAAAAGTAAAGCGGAAGTCTATAACATCAGTCTCATAGCCATCTAGTACATAAGAATAAAATTGGACCTAGCCCATACATCATGTCCAAAATACAAAGTAAGCAAAACTGAAAATAAAGAATGTCCGCTCAAGCTAAAACTTGAGATAGGAGGGTTAGAAAACATGAGTCATAAAAAATGGTCAATGCACATAGTCATCATCTTAAACATGCATGAGATACTTCCTTGAAGTAACCTTAGTTCATCATAACTTGCTTGTGGGATGTAGCCTTAACCGACATATAAGACCATAAGAGCTATCATCATGGAATCCGGTGTCTCCCACACCAAAAAGAGTTGTCCAACTTGCCACGGTAAGGAACATGAACTTCTAGATTATGTGGATCCACTAGCTAATGTCTATCTAGACAATCCTATGTTGGCACATAGTTATGAGACACAGGTAATCACCACTTGTCCACTCGGTTCTAAGATTAACTTCCACGGAATAGTTGTTTTTCATATTCATATTAGCTCTTATAGGAACATGGGTAATAGCCTCTTGTCCTTACATCTTATGAAATGGGTAATCACATATTGTCGTTATATCATATGACATAGGTAATCACCTCTTGTCCTTCAATCAGAGAGCATGGGTAGTCGCCTCTTGCCTCATCATTAGAATAACTTCTTAGCATTGGTTCATTTTAGGTGAGAAAGACCTTTCACAATCATGTTTTGTTGTGTATGAGAAATCCTTTCAAAAACACAAAAATAACATCGTCATTCATACTTCACTCTCAAAGCATCCTTAAAATATTTACATCATTTCATAAGAACATGCATAATTCCATAATTCACCTTTCATAGTTCAAAACCCACTTTCATGCATCAATATCTAGAAAACATAGGTTAGACATGGGTTCATGGAAATTCATCATAAATTCATGTAATTCTATCTATTCATGCTTGATTTCATAAAATCTTCTGTCATAATCCAAAACCCACATTATATGATCATAACTTGGAAAAACATGGAAATTACATGGGGTCTTGGGGGACCATCAAAAAAAATGAGATTAACTCATTTCATTCATAAAAGATCATCAATACATCAATTAAATTAATAATCAAGAGAATACGCAACATAGAAGAAAACCCTAACTCAATTGGGGATTTCTATCTTTGTAAATAGGAGAATTTGGGAACTCCATGAATGGAAGGAATCCATGGATGGAAACTATCATACCTCAATTCCAACTAATTAACTTCAATGGAGGAATTGGAGACTTGACTTGAAACCCTAGGTTTAATCCTTCTTCTTCAAGCTTTTCTAGAGAGAGAAATATTTGGAAGGAAGACGTGTTCTTCTTTTGTAAATTTGAGAGAATAACTTCAATGGGTTGAATTTGGGATTGAAATCACTTCTATATGGGTTTCTAGGTAAGGGCAAAACGACGTAGTATCAAAATTTAAAAAAATAGGAAAAGACCCAACTGACTCTGACTTATAGCTCACGCGAGCTCCAAGATGGAGGGTGTCACGAGCCATCTAAGGGTCCACGAGTTGTCTCGGCACCCGTGGTCCCTAGACCAGTGGCTAGGCAAGTCCTTGTAGACACATAATTTTTGACCGAACTTAAATTTTACATCATTTTTAGAGCTCAAATATTTAATAAAAATCTAAATTAAATATTTTGACTTTTACCTTATTTTATTAACTTTATTTTACAAGATTTGAAAACAACAAAAATCATTTTTAGGTAAAGTTTTATTTTTCAATTATTTAAAAAGAAATGAAAATTTACGAAAAATATGTGTTCTTTTGATTTAGATTAACTAGTTTTCTGACACGTGCGTTGCATGTGATTACCCATTTCAAAAATATATGTTATAGTAAATAGTATTGCTTATTTAAGCGAAGATTTGAATAATAAGCTTAGCAAAAAATAATATTGTAGATTATTTTGTGAATTTTCAATGTGGATCGTCATATATATCTCTTATTCACGCAAACCTATGAAGATGGTCAATGAAATAGTTTATTAGTTAAATGCAATTATGTATATATTTATTTCAATTTGATGAGGTCCAATCATGTAATTAGTCTTATCTCACTAATATTGCCTTACAAACAATATTTGTTTTGTATTTTTGTTATCATCTAACCAGATGTGCTTTCCATGTGTATTTTACGTTAAATTCTTTAGATGTCATATGAACATGTGAAGAGAACAACTACATTTTATATATTCACATATTTTCACATTTGTTGTGAGTTTTTCTTTTAAAAAAAAAAGAACTCAGAACATTTTAAAATAATACATTTTGAAGTTAGAAGATCTCGTTAACTTGATAATACATTTGTGACATATATAATACTTTAATTTAAATACAAATACCTACCCAAATATAAATAAATATTTGCATTAATGAAAATATTTATCTCATAAAATTAGCTATTAAATAAACAATAAAAATTAAACTAATACAAACTTCAATTGGCATTATTACAAGTTATATGAACTTTTCTTCATCTAAAATACTTAAATATTAAGAAATAGTAAATATGTAAAACAAAAGGGTAATGTTTAAATAGTAATAACTAATTTGAAGCAAACTTCCTGAGAGTCTAAATCACATAAGTAGCATTGATAAATAAAGTCATTATTTTGTCTTGAGCATCAAAAACAAATCGTGACAATTCTCTAAATTTGGAAAAAGATATTCAGAAGCATATATCTACATCACAAGAGAAATTGTTAACAAAAGCAAATAAATTTAAACTACATCATGTTAACTTCATATATTGGAACATTACATACTAATGTATATATTAGGCAAAAAAATAATTATTATATCATCAAAATTATATTATTTTCCTCAAGTACACAAGGTTATGGAATATACCCTCTTAAGGTAGAACGACTTACTTCATCAGAATAGTGGCACCTCATATTTCGCTAAACTTCGAACTCACTCAACGACAATAAATTACACAAAAAAAAAAAAAAAAAAATTCAAGAAGAAGAAGATTAGTAGATTAGAAATATTGTGGTTGGAAAATGAGAGAAAGTCTCTCTATTTAAAGTCAACAAAGAGTAGTATGAACAAATATTTTTTGTGTCTTATCTGAAAAATCATGACTTTTTCAAGAAGTCACAACACTTTGGAAAAGTCACAACATTTTGGAAAAGTCACAACTTATTGAAAAAGTCACAACTCTTTGGAAAAGACACAACTTATTGATAAAGTCACAACTATTTGGAAAAGTCACAACCCTTTGAAAACTATCACAACTTATCGAAAAAGTCACAACTCATCGAGAAAGTCACAACCAAAGTTAGGGATATTATAGTAATTTAACATTCAAGTTAGGAGTTCATGCTTTAAATGTAATATAGAATAGATAAGCTAGTATTTTTTTAATTATCTTTTTCAAATTGGTTATTTAACTTTTTAGAACAAAATAATTAATTTATTTTTTATATATATTTAATTTATAAATAATAATAACCTAAACTACCCATTACCACCCCTTTTTCCTCCACTACCCACATACCCCCACTTCACACCACAACACTTCCACCCACACACCCTCATCACCACTCCACTCACCATACCTATTACCTCTCCCCTATACCGATATACATACATTACTGCACCTAACAAAGATATTCTACCCAACACAAAAACAACACGCACAAACCTACAGAATACTACAACACACACGCATGAAAAGAAAGAAAGGAAAACATATACGACAATCAGCAATACCTTACAACCAATACGGAGAAGAAGAAAAACAAGATCAAAAAAATATTTTTATGTCCTACCCACCTCCACAAACACAAAAGCTACATCCTACACTACCATAAAAAGAAAACTACTTAGTAGACACGAAAAAAGGGAGAAAAAAAAACATTCGGGCAGAACAAGAAAGAAGAAAAATCATCCTCACATTATATTTTTCTTTCAATTATAAATAAAGGTTGAGTTCGAGGTTCTCTTTCGTGATTTCAAGTTCGTGGTTCCTTATTATAGTCCTTTCTTCTAGTGAAATAATTTTCACAAGAGGTAACACTTAATTTATTTATTTTTTGTTTAGTTTTATGTCATGGTTGTGCAAGACTTGAGTCCTCTGTTATAAAGTTTCTTAAAATTTATATGTGTTTAATTTTGACACAGTAATATTGAAACATTTTCATTTTGCTTTACTCTATATGTTATCTCTCATCTTGTACTGTATGCAACTGTCAATTAACAAAATGTCTGAAGTAGTATTCTAATAGTTTTTTTTGGGGTCAAATTTATCTAAATTCAAATATGTTTATTTTAGAAAAATTAAGAGATGAAGAGTTACACGTTTTTTAATGTCTTTTGTCATAACTTGTAAGTATGTTAAAAATGTAAATGCATCTAATCAATATTTGAATATGAAATAACTTTCTATTTGTTTAAAATTTTAGAATTTTATTATTTAAATAATGTTTTGAATATAAATACTAAAAAAGTAATTTAATCACTAATAAAACGCTTGAGCTATCTAGTAATAAGTAAATATTAAGATATATACATGACCCATTTTAAAAGGTTGTTTCGACTAAGAAGAATGTGGTTACACATTTTTTTTGAAACATTAAAATAAACTCAAGGATGCGATGGGGCACCTTGTCCAATTATATAATTAACTTAAACTAATTTAATGTAGAGACTTATAGATAAAAATTATTAAGTGTGATGCAAAGAAGACAGTTATGTCTCTAAATGTCAAGACTAAGAATGCGGTTACGTATCTAGGTTGAGACCAAATAAAGGTTCAACAATAAAAATATGAGCGAAACTGTAGCATATAAAATATATCCAAAAAAATAGTTAAAATAAGTATAAGTCAATAAAAGCGACCGTGCTAGAACCACGGGACTCGAGGGATGCCTAATACCTTCCCCTTGGTCAACAGAATTCATTACTTGAATTTCTAGTTTGCAGACCATACAAAGAGTCATTTCCTTTTGATTAGAGATTAAACAAAAGGTGGCTTGGAACACCATAACTCAATTTCAAGTGGCGACTCTGAAATAATAAAATAATCCCTAAATCAATAACGTCACTTAAATTGGAAAAACCCTTACCCACCCGCGCGAAAAAGGGGTGTGACATCTCTTGCGACTCTGCTGGGGAATAACCAGAATTTGAGCTTTGTTATATTGACGTTTACTTAATTTTTTTATTTTTTTTTGGATATATTGTGTAGGATGGCTTAATATGGCACTTGTTGCTCATTTATCACTTTTATATTGTTGACTTGTAATAAATTGTCTTCTCTGGCACAACCATCTGAGTCTCTTAAAATAGGGTAGTAGGGAATGCAGTGTAATGACCCGGAAAATGATAGAGTGAAACTAGAGCCTCACATGTGAGTTTGGAGTCGAGAACTTAATGAAATGATTATATTTGAATTTGACCCAAAAAGTTCTTAAAAATGTGCTTCGGAAGTTACCGGAAAGTTGTTTAGCTGTATATAAAAAGATCCGTTTCGTTTTTCGAAAATCCGACTTCATATTCTTGTTTAGGGGGTCAAATTGAGTGGGAAATGGGTCTAACACAAATTTTAGAGCAACCGTATCAAAATCCGAAATTTCCAAGTGAAGCCTTTTTCGAGGGTCTACTTTG
>JAJOOR010008202.1:0-45551 GCA_036250505.1 Solanum acaule | reverse complement strand
CATAGCCCTTCTAGGCATAGATCACATTCTTGCAGCTAACCACAATAGCCCCAATGGCAACAATAACAATTAAATACGCTAAAAGCGAGCAATTTAGCTATAAGCAACCTATACGAATAGCCTCTAAGTCGTGTCCAACATAGGGACACCCCTAACTGAATAATAGGAAGAACATAGCCCTTCTAGGCATAGATCACATTCTTGCAGCTAACCACAATAGCCCCAATGGCAACAATAACAATTAAATACGCTAAAAGCGAGCAATTTAGCTATAAGCAACCTATACGAATAGCCTCTAAGTCGTGTCCAACATAGGGACACCCCTAACTGAATAATAGGAAGAACATAGCCCTTCTAGGCATAGATCACATTCTTGCAGCTAACCACAATAGCCCCAATGGCAACAATAACAATTAAATACGCTAAAAGCGAGCAATTTAGCTATAAGCAACCTATACGAATAGCCTCTAAGTCGTGTCCAACATAGGGACACCCCTAACTGAATAAGAATCCTGAGAAGGGAGGATTATATCCACTCGAGCAACCAACAATCAACAATAATGGCTACAAGTATAACAATGATAACAACCCAATTACATTGCTCCTAAGCTTTAAGGAAATATGTTGTAAGAAGGGAATAGCCTTAACATACCTTTCCAATGAACGCTCGAAAGGTCGTAATTCAGTCACAAAAGGTGTTTCTTATGTCCTAAGCTTCACAAACACTTTCTACACACAGCTGGTACGCACCTATAAACAATTCATAATTAATCTTAAATTGGCAGATTTGCCATATTACCCCAACTTGTTGAAATGTCCGTAGAAATTCATAAAAACAATCATAAAAGAGTCCCGAGATGATTACCTTAGTTAACTAAGTGTAAACCTTGAAGAAACACCAATAACTACAAATTTATATCTTCAAAAACTAGCTCCAAACGCAACTAATAGAAGGGAAAAACGATTGCCACGTGTAGAGATCACGTTTCTAGGAATAGGGGCAACCTTTAATGGTAGAAATCGTCAAAAATAAACCTTCATCATGAAAAAACTCCATAGGAACCCTCTCTTATGCTTTCTTTATGGTTTGGAAGTGAAAAGAAATATTTTCATGGCTTAAAACGTTGAGTAAATCGACATATCACATTTTTTACCCGACCCGAATTTTGCCCTAGCAGTCCGTTGTAAAATCCTCATAACATTTTACTTCGATTCTGGTTGGATATGGGTTTTTGTGCGTTGCAAACTAGACTCGTAGGCCTTCTATTTAATGGGTGATAGGCCTTCTAAATCTTTATATATTGGGAGAAAACATCCAAGTCATTTGACCCAAATTTCAGAGAAATCTTTACAAAGGAACTTATGATAACTTTCGCCAACTTTTATTTTGCCACTTACCTAACTTCAAAACTTGAGATACAACCCTTGAACAGTTAAAATATGACATACCACATCATTCTTAATTTATTACCCACCCTCCTTGTCTTTCCACGAAGATACGAGTTAATTTAGATGTTTTGAAAAGTCGGGGTGTTACATATATATATATATATATATATATATACCTAAATAAAATTATAATATAATTAAGATATATTATGCATACCTCTAAAAAAATGATGAAATAAATGTAATGCTTAATTGAATATTTTGCTACAACTAGTGAATTTGTTCGCGCTTCACGCGATGAGAAAAAAATTAACTATATATATTTTTTTTTAAAGTATTTCTTATATTTGAATATCAAAAATATTTTAAGGATCCTTTTTAGTTTTCCAATTCAAATAGATTAAATTTCAAGTTTTAGATATTATTAAATTGCAATTTACACAATGTAATAATAACGGTGTAGTATATTTTTTTTTATTGATTATAGCCGTAATTTAAAACAACAAAATATTTACTTTTAGTTTAATAATAATCGTTTGGGTGAATTTTTGATGCACTTGAAAAAATATATATGATACAATATTAAATATATTATAGGAAGTGTTTGACTTTTTTAAGAAAATAAAAAGAGTTAATTTCACAAATAAAATATGAATAAAATAAATGATATGTTAACCATTATTTTAGAGTTATAGTTGTAGATTAATATCTATATTTAGAAAAATATAAAGGTGGCAAATAAAATAATGATGTAATACCTCACTTTGGCTAGGATTATTATTTGTCTTTATTGTCAATTTTTGTTTTTTTTTTCTTTATTGCGACTTATAATTTTCACAAAAAATATATATATTTAAAATATCTTATTTACTTATCTCCTTACCATTATTACAATCTATTAAAAAAAATTCATCTCTCCTCATCATTACTATTAAAATTAATTATTTTTCTTCATTTTATTTTTATAATATTTTAAAATAACAATCTTGTTTATCTCTCCTCTTTATCATCATAATTAATTATTCTTATTCACAAACAATTTTTTTTTTATTTTGATTTATAAAATTTGAAGAAAAAATTAGATCTTAAATATTACTATTATTATTCACAAAAATTATCCTTTTTTTCTTTAATTTTTTTCTCTTGGTCTTCAAAATATGTAAAAATAAAATTTCTCTTTGATCAAGAGTCATAATTATCCTTTTTCTCGTTTTCTTGACTTTTAAATATTTTAAAATTTATATTTTATGTTTAAAAACTCAAAAGAAATTATAAAATAGTATCTAATTTTATTTTATTTTAACTATAGTTATTGTACTCACCTTATATTATGATTATGATAAATAAATTTACTTTATTTATATCTCTTCTTATCATTACTACAATTTATTGCTTTTTCATCTCTCCTCATCGTTGTTATAATTTAATATTTTTTCTTAAATTAGTTTTTTTACCTTCTATTTTTTTAAATTTTATTATATGAAAAATCTTATTTTTCTCTGCTTCTTATTATCATAATTGATAATTATTATAGCCTCCTTACTCAAGGGAAGAAAAACTATGACCTACATCGTGTAGGATTTTCTGCAACTTCTCACTAACTTCAAAGAGCAGCTTCAGGTTACAACTCTATAAACTAAGGGACTAACTCTAGTACCTCAACTCCAACGATTACCTATAACCTTTATATTTACTCTCCAAGAAGTCACAACAACTTCTTGTTACAACTCTCACATACTCACTTTCAAACTTAGAATTATTACAACTCAATAATGATTCCAAGTTACTTTAACAATAAACTTATTTAAAATGAAAACCTGACTCTAGTTCTTCTTTCTTTTTCCATTGTAAGCTCCTTCTGCCACTTCTTGCCTTTTGCTGAAAACAACGATATTCATTGTGTGCAAAATCTAAAGTTTCATTATTCAACTTTCTCCTTTTATAGTCATCATGTTTTGTGTGTCCTGAAAATTCTAATTGAGTCCGAAAGTGGCTCTTCAATAGATCGACAACTCCTTTTACAAAACCTTACGTGGATTCTAATTTATTCTCACGCGGCTTTACTTTGCTAATCATTTTTAGAATCTGATCTACTTTATCAATCATCAAAAAACTGTTTTTGTTGCATATTGACTTGTCATCAGAAAATATGATAGAAAAAATTCTCTTAGGATCGATACAACATATAAAAATTGGATTATATTTGCTACAACCTCTTATCCTTTTAGGAAGAATTTTGGGTATATATATATATGTATATTAATATTTTTTTGTGCAATACAAAGAGCTAATTTCGTAGTTAGCAGTAAAATTACTAAACATTTGAATTTTCTTGAACAAATTAAACTAATCATGGATATGCACTCTTTAAACTCACCCAATCGGTGTTCTAATTTGGTGATTAATTCATGTGACTAATGAGATACTTTTTGTAATGATTTTCTTTATCACAATCAATTTTTTTTATTTCATAGGTAATGGGGGAAGAGGAAATTGAGGAGGGGATAATTACAAGGTGGAAAATAGCTAGAACCCTCACCAACAAGGTGAAAGTTCACATACCCAACTAATTGGGTATTATCAAAATTCCAAGAAATTTTATTGTTAACAAGAAGTAAATCCATACCTGGATATAGATGAAATGACGCCAATTGCTCTGTTGATAGAAGATGATAAATACGTCACATTTTTGAAACATCATTCAGGCTTATACAAAAAAAGCTAGTAATTTAGAATGTAATGTAGATAGCTGAATAATATTATTTTCATCAAACAATTTGAAGTTATCGATTGATTTTCGAAACGTAATATAATGCTAAATAAAAGTACTCATCTTGTTGACTTGAAACAAAAGGAGCAAGATCAACAACAGCCTTAAGAATTTTGAAATAAGCGATAATAAAATGAGTACTTTCACTTACTATCATATCAAGATTCAAAAAAATTGATCAATAACTACTTATGAATAATACCATTTGATGAAAATAAGATTATTCCAACATAAACATCAAATTCACTAGCCTTTTGTATAAGCATGAACAAGTTTTGAAATGTGACATATTAACACCTCCATTAATATAAAGAATTGATCAATATTTTCGACGAAGAATTAACTTTCTAACCTAATATTGAAATTAAATCAAATCCTTTTCATGAAAAAAAATTATAGAAGCAAAATAAAATTGGTATGATATTTGTAATGAGATATGAACTTTAAATTTAAATAGGTAAAATATTATTGATCAACTTACCTAATGCTAGGCTAGCGTTTGACCATATATTTCCAAATATTTTGGGTAAATTATTTTTTGGTAAAATTTTGCCATGTGTTTGACCACAAATTTCTAAATCTTTTTGGCAAGTCATTTATAGGTGAAGTTTTTCCATGTGTTTGGCTACAAATTTACAAATATTTTTGACAAGTCATTATTGGGTGAAGCTTTGTCATGTGTGTGGCATAGATTTTTGTTGAGATATATTTGACTTTTTTTTAAAATATATATGATTTATACCTATAAGTTCTAAAAATTTATTAAAAATACTCATAAGTTTGTATTGTCATTTTATAATGAAAATGTTTCGTGAAAAGAAATGAAAATGAACATAACTAATATGAATTCGAAAAAAAGGAAGAAAACAAAACGAAAACATCATTGATTTGAATACGAAAAACTACTATTACTACTTGTAATTGGAAGTGACTTCGGAGAGTAATGTCATGACCCTATTCCTCGAGCCGTGATGGCACCTACTGTATCCCACTAGTAGGTAAGCCAACCCGAAACCCAAAACAACTAGTAATGGGTAAAAGGGCAGAAACCAAGTGGCAGAAACAATAACAACAAAAAGGAATAAGGCAAGCCAAAATAATTCATACATAAGAACTGAATCCCTCCCAGAACCTGGAAGTCACAAGTACAGAGTCATACTAAGAGTACAAGTCCCAAAAGTGGACCAACATACAAAAATATACGCAAGTACAAAGGACCTTTCTCAAGTACAAAATACGAGCCACAAAATATATGTACAGAAGGAGACGGCAATGATCAAGACATTGTGCTCACCCTCGCCTCCAAATGTTGGCTACTAATGGCTCGAATGGCGGCGTTGATGACTGGTGTTCGGTCCTGCAACACTAAAATAGATGCAGAGTGTAGCATGAGTACCAGTAAAAAGGTACCTAGTAGGAATCATAGACCGACTGAGTAAGAAAGGTAAAAACAATAGGAAATTCTAGAATAAAACACAAACAGAGGTCACGAACAATAAAAGTAAAGGTATGGACACGAGTGTAAGGCAAATAAACTTAAGGTGCTACTCCAACTGGGCCCCCATAAGCTCAAAAGGTACACTCATGCACAAATTGAAGTAAAAACCTGAACGCACCCCCATAAGCCCGACAGGTACACATAAAAGCTAAACTAAGACTAGAGGAGATTTGTAAACCCGAAGCATTACACAAATGTCAATATTCCCGAGCTATGAAAGAAAGGAAACACAGAGCCTGGACCTCGCACCGCGGGTGAGTCTGCCTATAGTAGATACACCGGTAGAGCCGAACTCTGCAAAGGATAGCATAGAGCCCGGACCTCGAACCACAGATGTCGACTACCCATAGATAAAGTGATATAACCCAAGGGGGGGGGGACTCTGAATGTCAACTCCATTATTGGAGGGTAAATAAGTAGCAGGAAGAACAAAGCCCGAACCACAAACCGCGAGTGAGTCTGCCTATAGTAGATACACCGATAGAACTGAACTCTGCAAGGGATAGCACAGAACCTGGACCTCGAACCACGGATGTCGACTACCCGTAGATAAAGTGATATAACCCAAGGAGGGGGGCATTTTGTATGTCGAATCCATTATAGGAGGGTAATAAGCAGCAGCAGGAAGAACAGATCTCGGACCTCGAACCGCAGGTGAAACCTCCTGTTAAGTTACCACGGCAGCGTAAATCTTCCAAATAATCCATCCAAGATTCCCGCATCTAAAAGTCATGGGCAACTCTTCGTAACCATCTTCTATATCCTCTAACCATCTCACGGTGACAAGAGAACCGAACTAAAGCCGTATATATCACCGAACGTGTCTAGAGGGTGGCCAAAAATGTAGAAAGTTAGGATCATACGGGAATTATGGATGTTAAGGCCCTACAGCTCAGTCACTGCCTAGCTAAGGCTCATCTCTATTAGACCCAAGTCTGCTAAATCAGTCTACTAGGACCTACGCCGCTTAAAGTCACACCGAGGCAAAAATAATATAATCTGTTGGCTTTGAACAATCGTGAGTCTATGGCATCACTAGTCTAAGTCTCGACTAAGGCCAAACATTCTCTAATATAACTCATAAGTCAAAACGAGTCCAAACAAGGAAGCAAGGATGATCAAATATAACAATTCAAGTACCTGTTGAACCCGAAGACAGCCTAAATATGAATTTTATCGAACGTAGCATGCTAATCTAGTTCCCCGCCCCAATATTCATGCAAATTCACATACGCTAGCATATTCAGACTCAATCTAAAAGAAAAGGGAAGTCATAGCCTACCGGTAGGCCAAACACGCGCGCTCCAAACTACTCCGCCAGAGCTTTTCCTTTTTGAACAGCCTCGGATCACTGTCACGCTGTTAAAAACAGAATCACAATGTTGTTACGGTCATTTAGATACTAAATTTGCAAGAAACGGAGGTGGACCAATTTTGGGTCAAAATGAGGAACGTGGGACCCGCACCAAATTTTTTGGAATTAACCCCAAAAATAGGTTCTAAACATCTCCCCTAACTTTTGTTCCAAATTGGAACACAATTCGGGGCTTGGAACAGTCCCAACACGAACATGCAACAAAAAACCCAAAATTACGATAAAAATGAACAACAATGACAACTGCTATTTACAAGAAATTAATAGAAACGAGGGCCCAAATGTTGAAGCCAACCATACCAAGACGATCCTAACGAACAACCCCACAATCTAGGCTCTTGAATCACCAAATTCGGACCTAAAATGGCCAAGAAATCATCTTCCAAAATTTCCCAAAAATTGAGCTCGAAAATGAGTTATGGCAGCAGCTAAAACATAATTCTTACCTCCAACGAAGCTTCAAATACGAATTCCAACACGTTCTCCTCAAAAAACCACTCAAGATAGCCCCAAGAATCACCGAAATTGGACCTAAAATGACTGAGATATCAAGTCTCAACATTTCCCAAAATCAAGCTCACAAAAAGGGTCGTGGATGCAGGTATTTCACAGAATTTACCTCAAACGGAGACCCCAAATCAGTTTCCGAGCTCACCAACACGTTCCTTGCAAAATGGAGAGTTATGAAGGTTTGAAGTTGGGAAATGAGGCTGAAATGGTCTACACCAGCTATATATCAGCTAAAAAGCTGATTTTTTTTATGCCAACTTTAAAATCTCCGACGGGATGCTCGGGATTCATTCGAAACCCGATAAATATGAAATATATATGCTACCCTATTAAATTTGACATTCCAGACTCAACGGCGTAGTTGAAATTTTCATCAGAGGTTATCTTGATAAAAAGTGAGTCCCACTCCCAAAGGTCATTATAAACCAAAATCTACCGAGGTTCTCGGAATGAGTCCATAGGCCTCGGGAGTCGAATGAAAGGTCATTCTAGAAAAAACTCGATATTCCGAGGCTAACCGCACTGTTAGAATTTTCATTCGAACACATTTTCCAAGAATTTTGACCAATGTCAACCTCTGGCTAGTTTTCAAGGCCAAAACGCTAAAAATGGTTTAAGCTCGCACCGAAAGCCTCAGGACTCGAGTCAACCACGCTCCCAGCCTAATTGGCCATTCCGAAGCTGATGGAACTATCAGAATATTTTCCTGATGAACTGACTAAAAGTCACTTTTCAAGCTTCAAGGCTTTTTAAACACGGAAAGCCGCACAAAATCTAAACGAACGACCAGGCGACTAAACTGTCAGTGCCAGCAAGTCATAAATGACTTCGGGTCGCTCTTGGAAAGCTCTAATCGATGAAAATAAGGCGGGTACACAGAAATGACCTGGAGGGTCATTACAAGTAAGCTCGGATAAAAATTGTATAAAATATGTATATACCGGCATAAATTTTGTACAACAAAGTAGGAATGAAATTTAGTCTAAAATTACAAATGTTGGGTGTTTTATAAAATATAAAAGTTTAGGATAATTTTTAAAAAAATTTAAAAAAAATCTCAATTACTAAAATCTAGCTCAAATTTTATTCTTTTCTAGAACCTGGGAACTTGGGATAACCAATTATATGACCAAACACTAGTTACCAATTTGTTTCTAAATTTTTTCCAAATATAATTTTCTTACTTTTGGATTACTAGGTTATGATTAGGAAATGAAAATGTAATTGGATGGAACATTAGTTAAAATATCAAAATCTTCAAATATTATTTATAGCAACCAAATCAAAATCTCAAGTTATCTTTGATTAAAGGTATCCCATGAGATTAAAGGTTTATTAAATTAAATATCCCTATAATATAATCTAATTTATGAATACATCTCCTGTATTTTAAAATATAAGCACTTACACCATTTATATTATGAAAATATTTGATTCCTAGTACGAGCACATCACGTGGAGCTTTTTGAGTCCTAGCTTGGAGTATCTTGGAGTTGTGGTGAGCTGCTTGGTTGTTCCGTAGCCCACACCTCCCTCTATCTTTTATTTATTCTGTTATTTTGGTATTCAGACGGGATATCACTTATGTTTGGATTTGCCATTTTAGTTTCAGACTTGCACCATATTTAGAAGCTCTTGTACTTACGACATAAATTCTTAGGTGGTATTTTAGCTTTCCGCATTTCGTATTTATAAAGAACTTAGTGTTGGAGATTTTTACTCGTTGTTTACCTTTTTACCTCATTAGTTAGTTAAATTGGTAAAATATGTTAGGTTGGCTTACCTATTGGTTGGGAATATAGGTGCCATCACGACTTGTGAATTTGGGTCGTGACAATTTGGTATCAGAGCCCTAGGTTCATCGGTCTAACGAATACAAGAGCAATGTCTAGTAGAGTCTTGCGAATCGGTATGATGACGTATATACCTATCTTTGAGAGGCTATAGAACATATAGGAAATTTTTGTTATTTCATTCATTATCGTGCACACTTGACCTTGTTGAAATTCTAATCTTGATATCTCATTCTCTCTCAGATGGTGAGGTCTCATACATCTGCAAGTGGTTATCAAGAGCCTATTTTTGCGCCTGCTTCTAGGAGCACTATCCGTGGTAGAGGCAGGGGAATAGGTCGAGGTCAGGGAAGGGGTCGTATTTCAGCACCCGTGGAAGGACAAGTACCAATAGCTACCCAAGGCCATGATAGGATAGTACCTTTTGATGCAGATGTTATTCATAGGGTTGTGCGGGATCGTGTCGAGGGGGATGGACCAACTCAGGCTCCACCTAGTGTTACTGTCACCCCAGTGCTTCAAGATACCTTGGCTCGCATGTTAGGACTTTTAGAGGGGATGGCTCAGGCGGGAACTTTGTCTGTCACCTCTGATGCCTCACATATCTGTGTTGGAGGTCAGACTCCAGATCCGATGGTTGCTCAAGATTCTCAGATTCCAAGGACTCATCCAGCTGTTGTTGTTGTAACACCTCACTATTTGAAAGAACTAGAAAGAGCTAGAATTGGAAATAGTCATTTTTGGAAAGAATGAAAAAACTGGAAAATTGGTTAAGTTAAGTTTGAGTTTTTTGTCAACTTCAAACGACTATAACTCCTAGCTCAAGATGATTTAGGTGTGCTTCTAGATACCATAGGAAAGATCTTGGAATTATCTTTCCAACGTGGCCAAGTTTGCAGGATTCTGAGTTCGTATGAGTGATATATGCCCATTTGAAGTTGGGTTGTTTGAATAAGGAAAGTCTAATCCGGATTTTAGAAGGGTTTTATGGTATTTTCCATACCCTATTAAATTAATTTCGGTTTTTGGTAATTATTGGGGGTCTAAACTGAACTTGGTCAGTTTATGCTTTTGGAAAAGAGTTAGGGTTTTGAGAGAAGAGAAAAGAAGAGGAGAAGAAGCAAGGATTCGTCAATTTCATTGAGAATTGTGTGTGGATTTCGCCAAGGTTTAATCCCTACGAGGTATGTGAGATCGCATAGCATTGGGTTAGTTCACCCATATGCCAGTCATGATTCAATTCAGCGAAATTGTATTATTTTGAAAGTAAATCTCATGAGTTCTTGATGATAATTCGTTTGAAATCTTGTGGGTTCTTGTTGTTGAATTTTCTTGAGTTTGATCCATGATTTTAAGTGTGTTTTCGAGTTGAATCTTACATATATTGATGGTATAGTTGACTCTAAGTGTTTGGGGAAAGAACCAAGTTGAAATTGGGGGTTTAGAGTTGAAAAAATAAAGACGAAAAGTCGTAGTGAACTCGGGCAGGGGCCTGGGGCGCCGCCCCAGCCACAGCGCCCCAAAAGGGGCTCTGAAGTTTGACCTCTGGGGAGCCGTGCCAGCCAGAGCGCCCCAAGTCACTCCCTAAAATTCAAGGGCTGGCGCCACACGCCTCTCATAGCGCTAGGGACGCCAGTTCTTCCACCTTTTCCCCTATCTTTCTATAATAGTTCCTTAGCAAGATACCTATGTTTTCTAGTCAATTTCTATACACTAAGGTACGTCTAAAGATCATGAAATCATTCATAAACATGAGATCATGAACCTTGAATCCATAATTCAATTCAAAGAAAGTTAAGAGTCAAGGCAAGAGATTAAGAGTTAAATCAAGAGAAGTTCATAGAGTTTTCCAAAAGTCTTTCACAAACGTTTTAACTTTGTTTTAAGACTTAAGCTTTGAGTTGAGTAAATAGTAAGAGTAAAGTTCATTTCTTCAAAGATTATACGGGAACTTAGAATTCCCAAGAGTTAAAATGTTTTCACATTTGAGCAAGAAAGGAAACATCGATTTCCAACAGAACTTTTAAGCTAAGTTTTCAGTAATTATCTCAAACCAAAGAAAGAGTATTGTTTTAAAAACATATGAGATGAGTATATTTTGGGTGTAGTATTGAGCACCGATATGGGGACGCAAGTTCATAATAATTCAAGTCTCCATAAACCATGTAGCCATCATGGGTAAAAAAGGATCGTACTTTTTAGATGATTCCTTAGTGTTTTTTAGCATAGACTAGTGGATCCACTTAGTTAAGGCATTCTATATGACGACAAAGTATAGGACACTTCTTGTAGCGTGGGCAAGACCTTGTATCATCACTTAGACCCATAGTGGTGGTTATCGGTTAGAGAAACTCCCACATTATTATATTACTTTACATGTAATCTGGGTTGTTATTGCATTTCTTTAACAAATTGAGTTGCTACCTCCTGTTTTAAATGCTTTGTATAACTGCACCATTATTGTTATTTATTTTGCATTTGAGTTGAGTTATTCATGAGTTGAGTAAAGTCAAGGTACGTGTTCTTTTCAGATTCCTTTCAAACTTTTGTCTTGTTTAGTATTCCCATCGCATACTCGTACATTTAATATATTGATTCCATTTGGCTTGCATCATTTTATGATGCAGACACAGGTAACCAGGATCAATATCCAATGTCTCGTTGATCTAGTTGAGCACTCAGACTTAGTTGGTAAGCCTCCTTGCTTTCTGGAGGACTCCTTATCATTTGATTTAGTACTTTAGTTGTTAGGATGATCGGGGGTCTTGTCCCGACATCCCTCTTTATTTTAGAGGCTTCATAGATGAGTAGTTATAGTTCATTAGTCTTTCCGTTTTCAGTTGTATACGTTAAGACTTGAGTTGCCATTTTGGCTAAGCTATTATCTCTTAAGTTATTTCATGATTTATATTTTGATACAATTTCTTATGTTTAAGGTTTCCGCTGAGTAAGTAAGACAGGCCAAGGGTTTGCTTGGGGCCAGCCATGGTTCTCGAGTGCTAGTCTCTCCCAGGGTGTAGGCTCGGGGCGTGACAAACTTGGTATCAGAGCACAAAGTTCAAGAGTCCTAGGGAGTTTATGAAGTCGTGTATGTAGAGTCCTAGTTATCGGTGTGAAGCGCGCCATATCTATAATTAGGTGGCTATAACACTTAGGAAATTACCTCACTTCCTTCATACTCATTTCGTGCGTTAGAGTTTGATCTCTAAAAAGTTTCTTCTAATTTGTGCTTGTGCGTGTCTTTCAGTTAATCATGCCTCCATGAAGAGATATCCAAGGTCGTCCTTCTAAGAGGAAAGTTGAGAAGCAAGGGGTACCTAATGCATCTGAAGTGCAACCCCAAGGAGAAGTCACAAATGTTGAGTTCAGGGAAACAATTCGAATGTTAAGCCAAGTTGTGACTAACCAAGTTGGGAAAAAAAGAGGAGCTAGATAGGAAGTGGCTGATACTTCAAGGATCTGAGAGTTCTTGAGGATGAATCCTCTAAGTTTCACTGGTTCAAGCACTACTGAGGATCCAGAGAATTTTGTTGAGGAATTGCAAAAAGGTATTTGAGGTCATGCACATTGCCGATGCTGAGCGAGTTGAACTAGTTGCATATCAACTAAAGAATGTTGCTAGGACTTGGTTTGACCACTGGAAGAAGGGTAGAGCTGAGGAAGCACCACTTGCTAGTTGGGCTTGTTTTGAGGAGGCCTTCTTGGGGAGTTTCTTTCCCCAAAAACTGAGAGAGGCCAAGGTACGAGAGTTTCTCACCCTTAAGTAAGTTTCACTAAGTGTTCATGAGTACATCTTGAAGTTCACCCAACTTTCCCGATATGCTCCAGAGATGGTTGTGAATATGAGAAGCAGGATGAGTCTTTTTGTTGCTGGGTTGTCCCGTCTATCAAGCAAAGAGGGAAAGGAAGCCATGCTAATTGGGGACATGGATATAGCAAGGTTGATGGTCTATGTGTAGCAGGTTGAGGAAGAGAAGTTGAGGAATATGGAGGAGTTTAGAAATAAGAAAGCGAAGATAGGGAATGAGTTCGGGCAACGACGAAATAATGTGAACCGATCTTATTTCCAACAAAATCAAACGGGACCTGCTCCATCATCTGCTAGTGCACTTGCACCCAGAAACAAAGGAGACTACAATAGTTAGAATTCACAACACTTCAGAGCTAGACCAACAGAGTCTCAGGGTAGTATGGCACAAAGAGGTAACTAGGCTCTTGCATGTGCTAAGTGTGGTAGGACTCACCCAGGTAAGTGTCGTGATGGCTCCACAGGTTGTTTCAAGTGTGGACAAGAGGGTCACTTCATGAAAGAATGCCCTAAGAACCGGCAAGGTAATGGAAATTAGGGCAATAGAGCCCAATCTTCATTAGTTTCTCCACCAGACAGGGATGCACCTAGAGGAGCTACTTTCGGTACTGGCAGAGGAGCAAACCACCTTTCTGCGATCACTAGTCATCAAGAGCAAGAAAATTCTCCAGATGTTGTCACTGGTATGATCAAAGTCTTTAATCTTGATGTTTATTATTTATTAGACCAAGGAGCAAGTTTATATTTTGTGACTCATTATGTTGCAAATAATTTTGATTTTCTTCCTAAGAAACTTTGTGAACCCTTTTGTGTTTCTACCCTTGTTGGGGAATCTATTCTAGCTAAGCGAGTATATTGTGATCGTATCATTTCCATCAATCACAAGAACACCATGACTGATTTAGTTGAGTTAGACATGGTAGATTTTGATGTCATTCTAGGTATGGACTAGCTTCATGCCTGTTATGCCTCCATTGATTGTAGGACTTGAGTTGTTAGGTTCCAAATTCCTAATGATCCAATTATAGAGTGGAGTAGCAGTTCAACAGTGCCTAAGGGTCGTTTCATTTCGTACCTTAAGGCGAGAAAGTTAGTTTCAAAGGGGTGTGCCTATCACTTAGTCCGAGTTAATGACTCTAGTGTTGAGATACCTCTTATTCAGTCAGTTTTAGTAGTAAAAGAGTTTCCTGAAGTCTTTCCTGATTATCATCCCAGAGTCCCTCATGAGAGAGAAATAGACTACGGTATAGACATTCTTCCAGATACTTGTCCTATATCTATTCCGCCATATAGAATAGCTCCAGCAGAGTTGAAAGAGCTTAAAGAGTAGATGAAAGATCTCCTTGATAAAGGTTTTATTCGACTAAGTGTCTCGCCTTGGGGTGCTCCAATCTTGTTTGTGAGGAAGAAGGATGGTTCCCTTAGGATATGTATAGATTACCGTTAGTTGAACAAGGATACCATTAAGAATAAGTATCCTCTTCCGAGAATCGATGATCTTTTCGATCATATTCAGGGTGCTACCTGTTTCTCTAAGACAGAGCTCAGATCAGGCTACCATCAATTAAGAGTAAGGGATTGTGATATTCCAAAAGACAATATTCAGGACCCGTTATGGTCATTATGAGTTCTTAGTTATGTCATTTGGTTTGACCAATGCGCCTACAACATTAATGGACCTTATGAATAGAGTATTCAAACCTTATTTAGATATGTTTGTTGTTGTATTCATTGATGACATACTAATCTATTCGAGGAATGAAGAAGATCATGCTTGTCATCTAATAATAGTTCTCCAAACTTTAAAGGATAGAGAGTTATATGCCAAGTTCTCTAAGTGTGAGTTTTGGCTTGAGTCTGTGGCATTCTTAGGCCATATTGTGTCTGGAAAGGGAATTAAAGTTGATACCCAGAAAATAGAGGTAGTGCAGTATTGGCCCAGACCCATATCTCCAACTGATATTAGGAGTTTCTTATGTTTGGCTGGCTATTATAGAAGGTTCGTAGAGGGGTTCTCGTCTATTTCATCCCCTTTGACCAAGTGAACTAAAAAAATAGTGAAGTTTCAATGGTCTGAAGCTTGTGAGAAAAGCTTTCAGGAATTGAAAAAGAGGTTGACTATTGCCCCAGTATTGACCTTACTAGAAGGTACGCAAGGCTTTGTAGTGTATTGTGATGTGTCTAGAGTTGGTTTGGGTTGTGTGTTAATGCAGAATGGCAAGGTTATAACTTATGCCTCCAGAAAGTTGAAAGTTCATGAGAGGAACTACTCAATCCATGATCTAGAGTTGGCTGCCGCAGTATTTGCTTTGAAAATATGGGGTCATTATCTTTATAGTGTTCATGTGGATGTGTTTACCGATCACAAGAGTCTTCAGTATGTGTTTACTCAGAAAGAGCTTAATCCCAGACAAAGGAGGTGATTAGAATTACTCAAGGATTATGACATGAGTATTCTTTATCACCCAGGTAAGGCTAATGTTGTTGTTGATGCCTTGAGCAGGTTATCTCTGGGTAGTACTGCCCATTTTGAGGAAGATAAGAAAGATCTAACAAAAGATGTGCACCGACTTGCCCGATTGGGAGTTCGACTAATGGATTCCACAGAAGGAGGAGTAGTGGTGATGAATGGGGCTGAATCATGCTTAGTGTCTAAAGTGAAAGAGAAACAAGACCAAGACCCTATTTTGCTTGAATTGCAGGAAATGTTCATAACCAAAAAGTATTGGCTTTTGAACAGGGGGAGATGGAGTATTGAGGTATCAAGGTAGGTTGTGTGTACTAAATGTGGATGAACTCCAAGAAAGGATCATGGAGAAAGCTCATAGCTCCAGATATTCCATTCATCCGGGTTCCACAAAGATGTATCACAATTTGAGAGAGGTTTATTGGTGGAGTAGTATGAAGAAGGGCATTGCAGAGTTTGTTGCTAAGTGCCCAAATTGCCAACAAGTTAAAGTAGAGCATCAAAGGCCCAGTGCTATGGTTCAAATTATAGAACTTCCGGAATGGAAGTGGGAGATGATCAATATGGACTTCATCACAGTTTTACCACGGTGTCACAGGCAACATGATTCTATTTGGGTGATTGTTGATAGAATGACAAAATCAGCCCACTTTTTTCCGGTAAATACTACCCATACAGCAAAGGATTATGCTAAGTTGTTTATTCAAGAGGTAGTTAGACTTCATGGGGTGCCAGTTTCGATTATTTCAAATAGAGGTTCCCAATTTACTGCACATTTTTTGAAATCTTTTCAGAAAGGCTTGGGTTCAAAAGTAAACTTAAGTACTGCCTTTCATCCTCAGACAGATGGTCAAGCAGACACACTATTTAGACCTTAGAGGATATTTTGAGGGCTTGTGTGATTGATTTCAAAGGTAATTGGGATGATCACCTACCTCTTATTGAATTTGCTTACAACAATAGTTACCACTCTAGCATCCAAATGGCTCCTTATGAAGCTCTTTATGGGAGAAGATGTAGATCTCTTATTGGATGGTTTGAAGTTGGTGAAGCTGGGTTGATAGGACCAAACTTAGTTCATCAAGCTATGGAGAAAGTGAAAGTCATTCAAGAGAGGTTGAAGACAGAGCAAAGTCGTTAGAAATCCTACATTGATGTTAGGAGAAGGGAGTTAGAGTTTGAAGTAGATGATTGGGTATACTTGAAATTTTCACCCATGAAGGGTGTTATGAGATTTGGTAAGAAGGTGAAGCTTAGTCCCCGGTATATTGGCCCTTATAGAATATCTAAAAGGGTTGGTAATGTAGCTTATGAGTTAGAGCTACCTCAAGAGTTCGCAGCGGTTCATCCGGTATTTCATATTTTCATGTTGAAGAAGTGCATGGGAGATCCTTCGCTTATAATACCCACTGAAGATATTGGTATCAAGGATAGCTTATCGTATGAGGAGATTCCGGTTCAAATTCTAGATCGCCAAGTTCGCAAGCTGAGGACTAAGGAAGTAGCATCAGTCAAAGTCCTTTGAAGGAACCAATTTGGTAAAGAAGCTACTTGGGAAGCTGAGGAGGATATGAAGAAAAGATATCCACATCTCTTTGAGCTCGAAGAAATTCTAGACCAAGGTACTAATTCTCTTCTTAGCACTTTTTAATTCATATACTTGATGTGTTAGATTTGCTTGTTGGGTGTTTGAACTGAAGGATAGTTGTTATACCCTTAGCCTAGTAAGAGCTATATCATTCGAGTACGAATGTTCCCAAGGGGGAGATATTGTAACACCTCGCTATTTGAAAGAACTAGAAAGACCTAGAATTGGATATAGTCATTTTTGGAAAGAATGAATAATCTGGAAAATTGGTTAAGTTAAGTTTGAGTTTTATTCAACTTCAAACAACCATAAATCCTAGATCAGGATGAATTAAATGTGCTTACAGATACCATAGGAAAGATCTTGGAATAATCTTTCCAACGCCACTGACTTTGTGCAATTCCGAGTTTGTATGAGTGAGATATGCCCATTTGAAGTTGGTTTGTACAAATAAGGAAAGGGCTTTATGGTCTTTTCCATACCCTATTAAATTAATTTCATTTTTTGGTAGTTAGTTGGGGTCTAAACTAAACTTGGTCAATTTAAGCTTTTGCAAAAGAGTTGGGGTTTTGAGGGAAGAGAAAAGAAGAGGACAAAAGAGGAGAAGAAGCAAGGATTCATCGATTTCTTGGAGAATTGCATGTGGATTTCACCAAGGGTTAATCCCTATAAGGTATGTGAGATCCCATAGCATTGGTTTAGTTCACCCAAGTGCCAATCATGATTCAATTCAACGAAGTTGTTTTGTTTTGAAAGCAAATCTCATGAGTTCTTCATGATAATTCGTTTGAAATCTTGTGGGTTCTTGTTGTTGAATTTTCTTGAGTTTGATCCATGATTTTAGGTGTTTTTTCGACTTGAATCTTACATACATTGATGGTATAGTTGAATCTAAGTGTTTGGGGGAAAGAACCAAGTTGAAATTGGGGGTTTAGAGTTGAAAAACGAAGAAGAAAAGCAGAGTTCACCTGGGCAGGGACCTATGGGCCGCCCTAGCCAGAGCACCCCAAAAGGGGCTCTGAAGTTTGACCTCTGGGGTGTCGCGCCATCCAGAATACCCCGAGTCACTCCCTGAAATTCAAGGGTTGGCGCCCCGCGCCTCTCATAGCGCCAGTGACGCCAGTTCTACCACATTTTCCCCTATCTTTCTGTACTAGTTCCTTAGCAATGTACCTATTTTTTCTTGTCAATTTCTATACTCAAAGGTATGTCTAAACATCATGAAATCATCCATAAACATGAGATCATGAACCTTGAATCCATAATTCAATTCAAGGAAAGTTAAGAGTCAAGTTAAGAGATTAGGAGTTAAGTCAAGAGAAGTTCATAGAGTTTTCCAAAAGCCTTTCACAAATGTTTTAACTTTGTTTTAAGACTTAAGATTTGAGTTGAGTAAAGAGTAAGTGCAAAGTTCATTTCTTCAAAGATTATATGGGAACTGAGTATTCCCAAGAGTTAAAATGTTTTCACATTTGAGTAAGAAAGGAAACACCGATTTCCAAGAGATCTTTTCAGCTAAGTTTTAATTAATTATCTCAAACCAAAGAAAGAGTTTTGTTTTAAAAACATATGAGCTGAGTATATTTTGGGAGTAGTATTGAGCACCGATATGGGGACGCGAGTTCATAATAACTCAAGTCTTTATAAGCCATGTAGCTATCATGGGTAGAAAAGGATTATACTTTTTAGATGAATCCTTAGTGCTTTTTAGCATAGACAAGTCGATCCACTTAGTTAAGGCGTTTTATATGACGGCAAAGTATAGGACAGTTCTGGCAGCGTGGGCAAGACATTGTATCATCACTTAGGCTCATAGTGGTGGTTGTCAGTTAGAGAAACTCCTACAGTATTATATTACTTTACATGTAAATTGGGTTGTGATTGCATTTCTTTAACAAATTGAGTTGCTACCTCCTGTTTTAAATGCTTTGTATAACTGCACCATTATTTTTGTTTACTTTCCATTTGGGTTGAGTTATTCATGAGTTGAGTAATACCAAGGTAAGTGTTCATTTCAGATTCCCTTCAAGCTTATGTCTTGTTTAGTATTCCCCTCGCATACTCGTACATTCAATGTACTGATGCCATTTGGCCTGCATCATTTTATGATGCAGACATAGGTAACCAGGATCAGCACCCAGTGCCTCGTTGATCCAGTTGAGCACTCAGAGTTAGTTGGTGAGTCTCTTTTCTTTCTGGAGGACTCCTTATCATTTGATTAAGTACTTTAGTTGTTAGGATGATCGGGGGTCTTGTCCAGATATCCCTCTTTGTTTTAGAGGCTTCATAGACGAGTAGTTATAGTTCTTTATTCTTTCCATTTTCAATTGTATACGTTAAGACTTGAGTTGCCATTTTGGCTAAGTTATTATATCTTAAGTTATTGCATGAGTTATACTTTGAGACTATTTCTTATGTTTAAGTCTTCCGCTGAGTAAGTAAGCCAGGCCAAGAGTTTGCTTGGGGCGATCAATGGTTCTCGAGTGCGAGTCCCGCCCAGGGTGTAGGCTCGGGGCGTGACAATTATAGCTCCCCATTTAGATAGTATGGAATTGGAAGGTATTGCATCACACTTGGCGAACAGGTATTCCATGACCATTGATGAGCAAAAGATGTTTGGGAGGTTCAGACTAATGAATCCCTTGACTTATACTGGTGACTTAACTGAGGATGCATATGAATTTATAGTTAGTTTTCATAAGAGTTTGCATAATCTTGGATTAGTGGAGTCTTATGGAGTTGACTATACAGCGTTTCAGATTATTGGTTCTGCCAAGCAGAGGTGGAGGGATTATATTAGTAGTAGGCCAGCTGGATCCCCTCTACTATCATGGACTCAGTTTACTCAAGTATTTCTAGCCAAGTTTGTTCCACACAGTGAGAGGGAGCGCAAGAGGGCCTAGTTCGAGGGTTTGCAACAATATGGTTTGTCAGTCGCAGAGTATGAGGGTAAATTCCATGCCTTGGCTAGGCATGCTTCGATGATACTTCCCACAGAGGCTGAGAGAGTGAGACGGTTTGTTGATGGTCTGATTATTCCGATTCATCTGGGAGTTTCTCAGGTTGTTGCTTCTGGTGTTCCATTCCAGAAGGTGGTAGATGCTACTAAGGAGTTGGAGATGATTCGACGTGAGGGAAAGAGGACCCGTCATTCAGGTGATTATGGTGGTGCTCTGCCTAGGAGTTGAGGCTATCACTCTCAGTCTAGCAGACACATTTATGCTGCTATACCAACGTCTGAGGCTGGTTACACTGGGCATAGTTCTTCGAGTTTGGTGCATACTTCACAGGGTACATCTTCTAGACCTGTAGGCCGTGGACGACATTCTGGTCATTCAGGTTCTTCTCATCAGCCTACGCCTCGTAGGGGTTGTTTTTAGTGTGGTGATATGGGATACTTTGTGAGAGATTGTCCTAGGACCAGATGTGAGGGCTTACATCAGGGTTCTCAGGCTTCGACTTTCAGGGTTGCACAACCTCCAACTAGGAGAGGTGTACAGAGTAGCAGATGTGGTTCTCATTCAGGTAGAGGTGGTTCTCCTTCTGGTCGAGGTGGTGGTCATGGAGGTTCACAATCTAAGGGCGGTCGTTCTCACTGTCATGCTCTTCTGGGCAGGCCAGAGGCTGAGGCTTCAGATGTTATTATCACAGGTATTATTCCAGTTTGTAATCAACCACCTACTATATTATTTGATCCAGGCTCTACTTATTCTTATGTGCCCACATATTTTGCTTCGATTCTGGATATATTATGTAAGTCTCTTGATTTGCCGGTACATGTTGCTACTCCTGTTGGGGATTCTGTAGTGGTAGATCGGGTTTATCGATTATGTATAGTTACCTTGATAGGATATGACACTCATGCAGATTTAAAGGTCTTAGATATGGTAGATTTTGATGTTATTCTTCGTATGGATTGGTTATCTCCTTATCACGTAATTTTAAATTGTCATGCCAAGACAATTACATTAGCTATGCCTTGATTTCCTATAGTAGAATGGAGAGGTTCTCTTAGTCACCCACTAAAGGGGTGATATCATTTCTTAAGACTCGTCACTGGGTAGAGAGATGATGTTTGGCTTACATCGCGCACATTCGAGATACTAGTGTTGAGACTCCTATAATTGAATCTATTTCGGTGGTGAGTGAATTTTTGGAGGTATTTCCGACAGATTTATCAGGTCTTCCACCTGATCGTGATATTGATTTTTGTATTGACGTAGAGCCAGGCACTCAACCTATTTCCATTCCTCCTTATCATATGGCACCGGCTGTACTGAAAGAGTTGAAGAAGAAGTTGCAGTTTGTTGAGCAAGGGTTTTATAAGACCGAGTGAATCTCCTTGGGGTGCTCCAGTGTTATTTGTGAAAAAGAATGATGGATCGATGCATATGTGTATTGACTATCGGCAATTGAACAAGGTAACCATCAGAAATAAGTACCCAATACCTCGTATTGATGATTTATTTGATCAGCTGCAGAGTACTTCTGTTTTCTCCAAGATTGACTTGAGATCCGGCTGTCATCAGCTGAAGGTTAGGGCGGAGGATATCCCTAAGAAAGCTTTTCGAACACGTTATGGCCATTACGAGTTTTTGGTGATGTCTTTCGGATTTACTAATGCCCCAGCAACTTTTATGGACTTGATGAATGGAGTGCTCAGACCGTACTTGGATTCCTCTATTACTGTTTTCATAGATGACATATTGATATACTCCCATACTAAGGAGGAACACGAGCATCATTTGAGAATTGTTCTTGGGATTCTAAAGGAGAAGAAGCTCGATGCAAAGTTTTCAAAGTGTGAGTTTTGGCTTAGTTCAGTAGCATTCTTGGGACATGTAGTGTCCAAGGAGGGTATTATGGTGGATCCTAAGAAGATTGAGTAAGTTAGAGATTGGGTCAGACCTGCTTCAGTTACTGAGATTTAGAGTTTCTTAGGCTTTGCAGGTTATTATCGATGGTTTGTAGAGGGGTTCTCATCCATTGCATCCCCATTAACTAGATTGACGCAGAAAGAAGTGGTTTTCCAGTGGTCTGATGAGTGTGAGGTGAGTTTTCAAAAGCTCAAGACTTTATTGACTACTGCTCTGATTTTGACCCTACCCATGAAGGGAGAGAGTTTTGTTGTATATTATGATGCTTGTCGAATCGTTCTTGGTTGTGTATTGATGAAGAAGGGGAAGGTGATAGCTTATGCTTCGAGGCAATTTAAGGTTCATGAGAACTATCCTATTCATGATTTGGAGTTGGCGCCTATTGTGTTTGCATTGAAAATTTTAAGGCATTATCTTTATGGTGTATATTGTGAGGTGTTCGCGGATCATCGTAGTCTCCAGTATATATTCAATCAGAGGGATCTCAATTTGAGGCAGCGGAGGTGGTTGGAGTTGCTCAAATATTACGACATGATTATTCTTAATCATCAAGGGTAAGGAAAATGTGGTAGCATATGCCTTGAGTCGAAAGGCAGTAAGTATAGGTAGTCTAGCCTTGTTATAGGCTGGTGAGCGTCCTTTAGCTAGGAATGTCCAATCCTCTGCCAATAGCTTTGTGAGGCTTGATATTTTGGAATCTGGTAAGGTGTTGGCTTATATAGAGGCTAGGTCATCCTTGTTAGAGCAGATTTGGGCTCAACAGTTTGATGATGGTGATTTATGTAAGATTAGAGACAAGGTGTCAAAAGGAGAAGCCAAGGATGCAATTCTTGATAGTGAGGGAGGTTTGAGGATAAAAGGTCGTATTTGTGTTCCTCAGAGACTAAATTGATCATTGATGAGGCCCATAGTTCGAGGTACTCTATTCATCCGGGGGCTACTAAGATGTATCGTGATTTGAAGTAGCATTATTGGTGGTGTTGTATGAAGAGGGACATAGTAGATTTTGTATCTCGGTGTTTGAATTGTCAGCAAGTGAAGTATGAACACCAAAAGCCTGGAGGTGTAACTCAGAGGATGCTCATACCTGAGTGGAAGTGGGAGTGTATTGCTATGGACTTTGTGGTAGGGTTGCCACGTACCTTGAGTAAGTTTGATGTTATATGGGATATCGTGGATCGATTGACTAAGTCTGCACACTTCGTACCAATTCAGACTACCTATAATTCAGAGAAGCTAGCCAAGATCTATATTCGAGAGATAGTTTGTTTGCATATGGTTCCTATTTCTATTATTTCAAATCGTGGCACACAATTTACATTGCATTTCTGGCGGTCTATGCAGAAGGAGTTGGGCACTCGGGTGGATCTTAGTACATCCTTTCACCCTTAGACTGACGGTCAGTCTGAACGAACTATTTAGGTTCTTGAGGACATGTTGCGGGCGTGTGTGATCGACTTTGGTGGTCAGTGGGATCAGTTCTTGCCATTAGCGGAGTTTGCTTACATTAATAGTTACCATTCGAGCATTGATATGACACCTTTTGAGGCTTTGTATGGTAAGAGATGTCGATCTCTAATTGGTTGGTTTGATGCATTTAAGGTTAGACCGTGGGGTACAGATCTGCTGAGGGAGTCCTTGGACAAGGTTAAGTTAATCCAAGATAGACTTCTCATGGCTTAGAGTAGGCAAAAGAGTTATGCAGATCAAAAGGTTCGTGATTTGGAGTTCATGGTGGGAGAGTGGGTTCTATTGAAGGTTTCGCCTATGAAGGGTGTGATGAGATTAGGAAAGAAGGGCAAGTTGAGCCCAAGGTATATTGGTCCTTCTGAGATTGTGGAACGTATTGGTGAGGTGGCGTATCAGTTGGCTTTGCCACCTAGTTTTGTCACGACACAAAAATGGGCGTGATGGCACTCATCTTATCCCACCAAGACAAGTCAGCCAAAAACCCAACTAATACGCTGAATGCGGAAGTAAAATGAGCATATAAGTTTAATACTACAAAATAGTGCAGAAATTTATAATTAACTTAAATATACCCCAAAACCTGGTAGTCACGTGTACAAACCTCTAAAGTATTACAGTTTATTCGAATGAAAGATAAAAGTCTTAAATGACATTGTTTCTAGAATAGAATAAGATCATAAATAGGACTAAGAAGGTCCGCTGAGATGATAAACAGCTACCTCACAAATCTCCACAAGAAGCCTCGGATAATGAGAAAATATAGAGTATCACAAAGATCCAAGCTAGTAACCTACAAAAAATATAGTAGCAAGGGGTGAGTACCAAACCACACGGTACTCAGCAAGTAAATTTCTAAACACAAGCTAAGGGAATAGAATATGGGTACTCCTTACACCCCAACCGAACCTCCACAACTAGAACTTGCATAAAACCAGCCCAACCTAACAATTCACAATTTACATAGCACACAACTTAACAACAACACTCTAACAATTACATATCCTCAACAACAAGCTCAATATTCATCAATCACAACCTCCACAACTACAAGCTGCATAAAACAAGCCCAACCTAATAGTTCACAATTCACATAGCACACAGCTCAACAATAACACTAACAATTACATATCCTCAACAACAAGCTCAATATTCATCAATCACAAGTTTCACAAAAAGGCACTCACAAGATCAGCAAAACATAATATTAAGTTCACTAATGATAAATATGTGCAATGCAATGAAATGTAATGTCAAGTATAGTGATGCATGTCTGACCTAGTGATACACACCCGTTGTCTATCACTCTGGGATCCATGGGGGACATATTTGTCCATGCATCTATTGCGGCGTGCGACATGACCCTCGAAATATAGTATTCATCACGACGTGAGACACGTCCCTTGAAATATAGTATTTGTTGCAGTGCGTGACACTTCCCTCAAAATATAGTATTCGTTGTGGTGCACGACACGTCCCTGGAAATGGTACATCCTCTTTAATTTCTTACTCTTTCTCAATTCACATAACACTTGTCACAATCATGTATCAAAACAATGCAAATGACATGTCACACAAATAATGAAGAGATGACCATTTTCATAATAATTCACAATTAACAACAACACAATCGTGATACAACTTCAACAATGAGGCAACAAGCCTTTCAAACCATTCTCAACACATCACACAGCAACAATTAATCACATTGCCTTTTATTACCCCTACTTCGTCATTAGAATTAATCAATATGGACAAGTCAACCCATCACCAGTTTCATTAATCTCCAATACATACCACAAGGAAATACACGATTCTATGCACTTAACAAGGGTTTGGAAATCCACTTGCCTCTATTAGTCGAACAATCACTTTGGGACTTGGGTCTTCCTATTTTGTTGGGATTCCAAATCAATGCAATCTATTCAAATAAATAATTACAATAAGAATTTCAAAGCTAACAATAGACCCATATTACTATGTGTCTAGCCTAGACTCGAAAAAACACCCAAAATAAAATTAAATTCAAACCCGCAAGGATAAAGCTTAAATTCTATTAAAAATAAATTATTCATAAATCGTAGGCCCCAAATTTATATTCCATAAATAAATTATAGAGCGCAACATGTCTTGACCATTGTCTTTGAAACATATGGGATACGAATAAATGTACACCAAATTTATCATATTTAACATCAAGCTTATAAAATTTCCAGATTCTAGTATCTATACATTTAATAAGGAGAGTATAATTTATGAGAATTAGAATACAATTTAAAGGAACGGATCAACCATTACTTTATGATCTACTTCATTAGTATGAAATAAATTCTCATATAAAATTCAATAATTAAAATAACCATCATATTGTCCTAGTGCTAAATAAAATCAATACCACCGTCTGACATTTTAGTATAAATTCTATATATATATATATATATATATATTACTAACCAATCAACATTATCCAAAGTGTGAACGTCATTATATTATTATTTTAATATAGATTTCATGATGTCAATTCATAATAATCTAATCGGACAAAAATAATCAAATTCACCTGTAATGAATGATAATTCTCTAACTTCAATCCATCATCATTCTAATAGAACAAATAAGACACTGAGAATATGCACGTTCAAAGAGGCTAACCTGAAGCTATGAGAATCTCTTTCCAAGTCGCGATATGCTTGTGAAAATAACATTACAGGTTTTGTGCACCGCTGGAAATTGTTTTTACATGGCCAAGTGGTTTGGTCCATTAACCACTTACTTAAATTAACTATTTAAAATTTATCCGCTAATTAAATACATGTAGTTCAAAGAGTAATTCAAAATTCCCATTTAATTTACGGAAAGGGACTTTTATTAAAGAGAGAGGACTAGTTCTCAATATGACCTTACGGGTCATTACATTATTCACCACTAAAATTCATGTTCGTCCTTGAACATAAAAAAAGATAAGAAAGAATAACCGACATTACAAATAGCCTGAGGTATGACCTACCAGTCGGTGTTTGTCTCTCTGAGTGAGCTCATCCTTAAGACCATTCCATCAAGATCAACTACTAAGAACTGAACTTTCAAATCAAACTTTGGAAGATCTACAAATCAGGACTGATTATCAGGCCACAGAGTAATCCATGAATCCAATGTAAGCTGAAATCTACTAGACCATAACACAACCATCATGAAAAATCTTTTATTACATAACCAAGATAACATTTTGAATCGATACCGGCTACAACCAGAAGTAAACTTGAACCAACCACCATACACTCATAATGCACAAACCATCACAAGTCTTATCAAGATTTTCTTTTCACAACACAATCTTTTCACAAGCTTAAGTTATAAAAAAAATCCGTTCTTTAGACATCCGGTACTCATCAAGGTAGAATTAAACTTATCTAACCCAAAGAAGAAAATGATCAAGTAAACCAACAAGAGAGTCACTTCAAAATGTAGAACCTCTAACAACACTCTTAGACAATTGCAACTCTTCATAGTAACTCTTATATAAGTAACCATAAGCAAGGTTGTGCGTGTAGAACCACTTGTATATTTCAACTATCCCAAACAACACTAAATTTTTCATAACTAAAATAACCAAATCTGCCAAAGAATTTCACCCAACTAATAGGACAATCACAAGGTCGGTACACCCGATCCAGCACTAGGAATTCACCCATAGATGTGGAAACATGTGTGGGCATAGACAGCTAATCACACTCCAAATCATAGCCAAAACGAAGTAGGTGGTCACATAAGAATATACAGAACCAAGATCGAATAATACTAGATAATTCTTTCATAGTGCCCATATCAAAAAAATTCATTCATCTGACTATATTTACTTGATTTTTAGCCACCCACAATCAACCAGTTTGATCCCCATTACAATCTTACAAATGCCCAATATATCAAACCCCACATACTTCTCATAATACTCAATTGAAGCCAACACACTTAATACTAACAAACATCATAACCACACCAACCATTTACCTTACTCTCAAACCGCCATTGGTATCAAATTCTTCTTAGCAAATACATTATAGCCTCCAAAAATTTCCAACTATGGTTCCATCTGTTTCCATTTAATCATTTCATGAAGATGCAGGTCACACTTAAGACTAATAAAACTAATTTCAAATCTAATAGTACTTTTGCATCGAGGTACAACAATTGAATCACACCCAAATTCAACTTCATACAAACTTTCACATACAATATTTCAACTACCATTCATATCATCATGTACCTCATTTCAAAACTCAAAGAAATCCTTAGTCACTCCAATAATTATATATATCATAAGCTCATGACCTCTATTCACCATCAAATGTCTATGTAACACATCATAACAGTGTGTGTAGTCCCATCAATAGAGTCGTTTGACTCCCCTTAAAATCCTCAATAACCATGTAGAACTGTAGGTCCATATATTTGCTCATCCATAAGTCACTACCATAACTTGAACAATCCAGCCCCACACAACAACACAAAATCTTTCACGCATCTCCATTTGTCACCAAAACAAAAACTCAATCTTCATAAAGTCGTTGATAAACTCCTAGTAAATTTGTGTCGAACCAGTTCAAATCTCATAGTCATATCTAAACACAAAGATAAGAATTCATACAACTTTTAACTTCAAACCAAGAATTTATACAAGAGGTTTTAGTCTTTCATCTTTCTTAAATCATTCCTATGTCGAAAATTCTAAATACCTTGAACTCTTCAATATACCAGACTCTTGTTCCTTTCGCTAACTCACTTACCAATCTTATCATTTGACCAACAACCCATGGCATGTTACCTTATACTCTAAACTAACACCTTTAAGTGAAAACCTTCCTAAGGTCCTCTAACAATCAAAACAAACTTTATTACCCAGACCATGCACAAGTTCCCTAAAATGCTCAATATATGATCCGATCGATCGTTTCTTACCTTTCCAATCCATAACTTGACACAAAAAAAAAATACTATCATGATAGTAGTCTTACAACGAATAACTTAATTTTTTATTCCAACCATATCGGTTACCAAACTCAAAACTACAAAGAAGTTATCACAACACTCGAGCCGAATGTCTGTAGATTTCATTCTCAAATCTTATCCAACAAATTCTAACCCATATGAATGTCACGTACCATTATAACCATAACCAAAGCAAACCAGATAGAACTACGTGTCTCTGAACCCAAATCTTCCACTTTCTTTGAAGATACATTTTTAACTCTTGCAATCAAAGTAAATATCCTAGTCCTCTCTCCCTAATGAAAGCTAAACTACATACCAGTAATTCTTTTCATTTATGACTCTAACTCCTTTCAATTTTATTCAAGCGGTGTCTCAGCACCTCCTACAACTTTTCGTGCAACCACACTACTCACCAGATAGTAGCAACCCACAATCTTAGATACTCGCAAGTCGTCATTACAATACAAAAATTCGTTTAACCAACAATTCTTATCATATAGTTGCATCTCAATCATAATCCATCACAAACTCTTATTACCATCATGCTCAGTTAGCCCCTACCATCACCATGAAGTCAACTTTGTCATCTACCTGACATCTCAAACCCAGCTATACCAACCAATTCTAAAGGACTAACCCACTTGTATATGCACTTTTGTTTTACTAAAATCTTCAATTACTTTCCCACAAGTATACTCTTTGGGACTTCCTTTACCCATAAACTTGTCATTCTGGTATCTATCCACTCCTTTAGAGATTACGATGAAACCACTAGTCCTCATCTAGAATTTCTGAGATTCATTTTACAACCTAACACATTAATATTGTACCAATTATCCACCACTAAAACCTTTCTTATAAACAACACTTAACCCAAGCGTCCGTAGTAATAAGCTAGTTAGTTTCTCAAATGTGAATGCAGCATCGAATCTCATTATAAGAATATATGATACAACTGATAACTCCTTAAGTAGTTAGTATTCTCACTTGACAATTGACGTATCCATTTCCATATACAACTAGTACTACACCGTGAAAGCCTTTTAGATCCACCACTAGAACACATCCTACCCCTTGAGTAGTTGTAAAACATTATTAAGTTTGTTCGGTCTCTAACCCAAAGCAATATGCACTCCTTCAGAGATCGGGTCTATGGCAGAAGTAACACACTCCATAACTCTAACCAAGTAAACATCGGTACTGTTGTAGTATTCATATCATGACCCTCTTTGGTATACACTCAATCTATGGAACCACAACATATTTTGACCTCAATTGTCGTAACATCACTCTCATTATTCGCTAAGCAACCCATATATGTTATGACAACCTTACTAACTATATATTTCAAAGTTACAACATGTAGTATCTAGTCATTCCTTAATCATTCCACTTCCAATAGTTAAACCACTCTAAATATCGTATATACTATACAAGTACTATTCACTCTACTCGGTAACTAACCTTGCTCAACCTCTTCAAATTGCTGAAAATTCTGAATCTAATCACACATTTTTTTCCATAAGTTTATCAGTTCCACTTTAGTGTTAGGTCTAACATCCAAGTCATACACGACACAACAACTGCTCATATGAGGAACCACACACGAATCATCACTATAAATGAGAGAGATGAAGCGATAAAAATCAAATTGTACCAAGGACGCATGATAAAGATTCAAAAAGTGAAGATTTTTTTCTATAAGTCAATATAGCCTCTCGAAGATAAGTACAGATTTCTCCGTATCGATCCTCGAGACTCTACTTAGACTCGACTTGTATACACGTGAGACCTATGAACTTGGGGATTTGATACCATTTTTTCACTACCCAAAAATGGACGTGATGGCACTCGTCTTATCCCATCAAGACAAGTCAGCCTAAAACCCAACTAATATGGTAAATGCGGAAGTAAAATGAGAATACAAGTTTAATACTACAAAATAGTGCGGAAATTTATAATCAACTTAAATATACCCCAAAACCTGGTAGTCACATATACAAGCCTCTAAAGTATTACAACTAATTCAAAGGAAAGATAAAAGTCTTAAATGACATTGTTTCTAGAATAGAACAAGATTATTAATAGGAGTAAGAAGGTCCGTTGAGATGATAAACATCTACCTCACAAATGTCCACAGGAAGTCTCGGATAAGGAGAGTATATAGAGTATCACAAAGATCCGAGCTAGTAACCTACAAAAAATGTAGTAGCAAGGGGTGAGTACCAAACCACACGGTACTCAGCAAGTAAATTTCTAAACACAAGCTAAGGGAATAGAATACAGGTACTCCTTACACCCCAACCGAACCTCCACAACTAGAACCTGCATAAAACTAGTCCAACGTAATAGTTCACAATTTACATAGCACACAATTCAACAACTATCACGACCTGAGAGCACCCCCTAGTCGTAACACGGCATACTCGACCCCGAAGGGGTCTTATACAAGCATCATAGCTCATTCATTGCATAAGATACTTGAAATGAGAGAAGAATTAAAAATTGTCTTTACAATCGAAGACATTTCATTAAAAAGCAAGCGAAATACTTTCTAGACTTTGTAAAATATGTATCAAGCCATCTAATACTTTGAATACAAGATTGGGACTTAGCCCATACAAAAGCTTAAACCATACTAAAAGACATAAAAGGAACATGATTGTGTTTTGTCCTCGAAACTATGAAGACTCACCAAATCTTCATCTTCAAGCACCTTAGAAACCTATCATTCAAGCATAGAACACCAACATCTCCAAAGCCTACACTTTGGTAAAAAGGGAAAAGAATGGGGTTAGCACATTAGATGTACTAAGTATAATGACCATGCAAAAACATGCTTAAAAAGGGACATTGGATTGGAAGCCATGCTTTTATGCCATTTTTGTAAAACTTCATGAACATTGATACCGGAGGCATCATGTAAGTCACAACCAACATACAAAGTCACATAATTCACATTTAGTCAAAATCACATATATAACCCTTTACCTTCACCTTGAGCCTTCACTTCAAGTAACCCTCAAGCTATACCTTGTGCAATATATGGATAGCGTCCCATACCACCACCCACACCAAGATACCACCTTAAAATCACCAAAAGTGAACTTACCATTTATCATGCTTCACATTACAACTAATCATGCTCAACTAGTACCTACACAAAACACATAAGCACATTCGTCAAGTGAGTCATTTCATCATCTTAGGACCTATATCTAAAGTTACCCAAAGATACACCTAAGTATGACTTGAAGTAGCAGCCCATACTACCTCTTCATACACACCTAGGTGTTCCTCAAGGCTACAATAAATAAGAACCTTTACAATTCAACACAACATGCTAAATAACTCATTTCATCAATATAAGCTACTCATTCATCATTTCACTTAGACAATAAGTCAACAATCTTCGTTAGATTCATTTAGGACACCTTCAAGCATTTAGAGGACTTTCATTCATTAGACATTAGATCAACATTCTCCTTAACTTCTTCCTAGGAGGACATTCAAACCATATTCATTAAGACTTAGAGAACTCACTATAGCACCTTCAAAGCCTACTCGTGCAATGTATAGATAGCATCTCATACTACTACCTACACTTTGTAGTACCTATCAAGTAACTAGAGTGCACATCTCACATGATGGGGAATAAGCATTTAACCGACATAGACCATGCAAGCTAGACATGGAATTCGATGTCATATAGCCCCACACCGTAAAGAGGTGTTCCACTTGCCTAAAGTAGAACGATAACATTAGCTCGGATGAATCCTTAGCTTGGATGAAATCCACTGGCTAATATCCTATGTGGGCATATAGTTATGGGATAGGAAGATGTTCATTGGAACTCTAGCCTAACATTGGGAGAGTTTCCATCTAACCATATCCACTTAGTGCTTAGCCTACATTCTCATAGATTATTTCATTCACATTACATTAATGTATTAGGGAGAAATTTCATAGGCCTATCGACCCATGATACATCATTACCAAAGAGGGAATGCTATAAGCCTATCGATCAATGGTACATCATTACCAAGGAAGGAATGTTATATGCTTATCGATCCATGGTACATTGAAGGATAGCTCTAGGGTCCTCACGAAAAGAATGCCACTAGCCTATCAATTCATGGTCCCTCATTACATGCTTATACTCATGAACGGAATGCCACTAGCCTATCGATTCATGGTACATTGACTCATTAAGGAAGGAATGCCACTAGCCTATCGATTCTAGAGTCTTCACTACATTAGATCATTTATGAAAAGAATGCGTAAAGCCTATCAATTCATAGCCATCAAGTCAAGACACATTCATACTACAAGAAAAGGATGCATGAGCCTACCAATTCTAGATTCAACATTCACTTTATAGAAACTCTTCACATTCCAACATTATCATTCATGTGTGTCAAGTAGAGTAATAGCCTTTCAATACTAATACAAAATACATTGAATACATGTTCCTCATTCTATCATTGAATCACATGTAAGTCCTTCACATTACACAATCATGTACACAACATCATGACAATACTTTAATTCCTCATATGATGCCTTCAAGGCCATAATCACAATGTACATGTAAGCAAATACCTCCACCTTTCAAGTGGATCAATATACAATGTAATATAAGAAGCTACACCTTTCAAGTGGATCAACAATTCAACAGTAACTCTACTACATGAGAATTAGGTCACAACTTATCCTTCTCCAATGCCATAATCACCATTACTCAATCCTCCACAATTCACCATAGATAGGCATATATAATAATAGAAATCAATTATACAACTCAATCTAAGAACAATTCTATCAACGTTCATTCAAAATCATAAAACCCACTTCATAAGCCAAATTTAGGAATTTAGAGAAATCATGGGTTCAAACAGTGAAATCATCTTAAATCATCAATTAACCGTCAATATAATCTTAATATTACATTAGTAAACCTTTAAAATCATTTAATAGAAGAACCTATGAGATTGAGTAAAACCCTTGAAATTTCATGAACTTGAAAACTTTGAAACCTTATTTGGAATTGACTCTAGGGTGAAAACTAACCCTAGATGAAGGATCACCATACCTTTACTAAGATTCCCCAAGAAATTTGATGAAGAAAGCTTTGAATCCAAACCCTAGCTCCCACTTCTTCTTCTTCCTTGAGTTTGAGAGAGAAATATTAAGAGAGAAGAACTTTGGGGTTTTGATTTGGGTCTTGGAGAAATAAGGAGTAAATGAAGTGTTTTAAGACTTAAAACTATTTATATTTATGATATAAATCATTTTAAGTCAACCCCTCATAATAGAACATTAAAACAAAATTACTTAAAAACCCTTCATTTGGGCAGCCCCGTCAGGCCCCAAGGTCACTTGTACGGTCCGTGAAGGAGGACCACGGCCCATGGTGGCACCCGTGGTCCTCTAGGCAGTGACCCCTTTTGCCTTGCCAAGCCCTACCAGGCCAAGTAAACTTCGCAGCCACTTCTACGGGCCGTGGTGAAGACCACTGGCCGTGAATTGGTCCGCGGAACTTGGGCAGTAGCTTGGCCAAGCTGCCTTGCTTGCCATGCCACCAAGTGACCTTCACGGCCACTTCTATGGACCGTGGTGAAGACCACTGATCGTGAAGTGGTCCGTGGTCATGAGGCAGTGGTTGGCCAAGGTTGGGCAGCCTTGGCCTTTGGCTTAGGCCGTGCCCCCTTGGCTTGGCAGAAGCCCTTGCCACCCTTAACCAACATCAAAAGGGGTCTTTCAACTACATAGTCTAACACGTGCCTTGACGTTGAAGCCTAAACCAAGTCTCAGGACAACATTACACCACAGCAAACCACTTTCCAAACTCAAACACACACATATTAGTCTCTAACTTAACCTATCATTTTCCGAGTCATTACAACAACAACACTCTAACAAATACATATCCTCACCAACAAGCTCAATATTCATCAATCACAACCTCCACAACTACAACCTGCATAAAACCATCTCAACCTAACAGTTCACAATTCACATAGCACACAGCTCAACAGCAACACTCTAACAATTACAAATCCTCTATAACAAGCTCAATATTAATCAATCACAAGTTCCACATAAAGGCACTAACAAGATTAGCAAAACACAATATTAAGTTCACTTATAATAAAGATATGGAATGCAATGTCAAGTATAATGATGCAAGTCTGACCTAGTGATACACACCCGCTTTCTCTCAGTCTGGGACACATGGGGGACATATCTGTCCATGCATCCGTCGAGGCGTGCGACACGTCCCTCGAAATATAGTATCCGTTGCGGCGCGCAACATGTCCCTCGAAATATAGTATCTGTTGCAGCGCGCGACACATCCCTCAAAGTGGTACATCCTCTGTAATTTCTTACTCTTTCTCAATTAACATAAAACTTGTCACAATCATGTCTTAGAACAATGCAAATGATATGTTCACACAAATAATGAGGAGATGACCATTTTCATAATAATGCACAATTCAAAACAACACAATCTTGATACAACATCAACAATAAGGCAATAAGCCTTTCAAACCATTCTCAACACATCACACACCAACAATTAATCACATTTCCTTTTATTACCTCTTTTTCATCATTAGAATTAATCAATATGCACAAGTCAACCCATCACCAGTTTCATTACTCCCCAACACATACCACAAGGAAATACACGATTTTATGTACTTAACAAGGGTTTAGAAATCCACTTGCCTCAATTAGTAGAACAATCACTCTAGGACTTGAGTCTTCCTATTTCGCTGGTATTCCAAATCAATGCAATCTATTCAAATAAATAATTACAATAAGAATTTCAAACTAGCAATAGACCCATATTACTATGTGTCTATCCTAGACCCGAAAAATCACCCAAAATTAAATAAAATTCAAACCCACAAGGATAAAGCTAAAATTCTATTAAAACTAAATTATTCATAAATTGTAGGCCCCAAATTTATATTCCATAAATAAATTATAGAGCGCAACATGTCTTGACCATTGTCTTTGAAAACATATGGGGTACGAACAAATGTACATCAAATTTATCATATTTAACATCAATCTTATAAAATTTCCAGATTCTAGTATCTATACATTTAATAAGGAGAGTATAATTGATAATAATTAGAATACAATTTAAAGGAACAGATCAGCCATTACTTTCTGATCTACTTCATTAGTATAAAATAAATTCTCATATAAAATTCAATAATTAAAATAACCATCATATTGTCCTAGTGCTAAATAAAATCAATACCACTGTCTGACATTTTATTATATATTCTCTCTCTCTCTCTCTCTCTCTCTCTATATATATATATATATATATATATATATATATATATATATTACTAACCAATTATTTTAAAATAAATTTCATGATGTCAGTTCATAATAATCTAATAGAACAAAAATAATCAAATTCACCTATAATGAATAATAATTCTCTAACTTCAATTCATTATCATTCTAATAGAACAATTATGACATTGAGAATATACACGTTCAAAGAGGCTAACCTGAAGCTATGAGAATCTCTTTCGAAGTGTCACGACCCAGACTATCGTGATTGGCACCCACACTAACCCTCCAGTGGGAGAACTATTTATACTAATTAGCTAACCAAAGAACTACACAACTTAATCAAACTAAGGCATTTAAAGTTACGGAAGCAAGTTTAAATGCTAAGGAAAGAAATAGGGAGTTCCCATAAACTCCAAACAAACGTCTAACAACCAAAACAAATGTGGAAATTAACGCCTAGAACCCAAAGGTCAATGTACCAAAACATCTAAAGTTCAACCATAAGTCCAAACAAGAAGGGGTACAATCCCAAGCTAAACATAAGAAATCTAAAGAACTAGTCTAAGTTCGAAGAGTGGACATAAACAGAAAGATAACTCATGGCAACCCGGAAGAACTGGCTCACCCTTGAATTCGAATGATCACTGATCTTCTAAGCCAGGTCCGACAATAGCAGCCTCAAGATGCATTGTACTCAGCAAAGAAAGAACAAGTGTAGTATCAGTACATAACCTTAGTGTACTGGTAGGATTACAGGGCTATCCCACTACGTGCAATATACATAAGCCATTACAACATAATAATAACATGCACACACCAAATATATACAATATCCACATCAAATTACGAACAACGGAGCATTTCACAATTCCAAGATATATAGATATGTCAAGTCAATGGTCCTCTCATGGAACTCATACCCAAACTGTTAGTGTATCGGTACGTGGTACCTGATCCAATGTTTATGCATGTACGTGGCAACTGATCCCATGTTTATGCCGAAATGTGGAAACTGATCACAGTTAGTGTGTCGGAACATAACACCCAATCCATTCAACAAGCCACAATCACAATCACAAGTATATTCTCTAAATCATACAATCAAGCCTCGACCACAACCTCTCGCTGCAGATTCCTCATCTGGAGCATTGACGGGAGCTACGGGCCTGACGCCGTTGAACCTAGTGTTAACCATCTATGGACAGAAGAGTGAAGAGGTTAGATACCAATTCGAATCGTCAGATACCAATTGGAATCAATTCATAGCACGAAAGGAGACAAGAGAAAACAAAGAGATTTCCTAAAGTCCTATAGCCTCTCGAAGAAAAGTACAGACATCTCTGTACCGTTCTGCAAGACTCTACTAGACTCGTTTTGGTACATCGAGATCAACAAACCTAAGCTCTAATACCAACTTTATCCCGACCCAGACCATCGTGATTGGCACCCATACTAACCTTTCGATAGGAGAACTATAACTACAACCCCACTAACCATAAAACTACACAACTTAATTCAAACTAAGGCATTTAAAGTTACGAAAGAAGGTTTAAATGCTAAGAAAGAGAAATAGAGTTTCCATAAACTCCAACAAAAGTTTAACAAAACAAAACAAATGCGGAATAATGCTTAAAACCTAAAAGTCAATGTACCAAAACTCTAACAAGAACCATAATTCTAAACCAGAAGGGGTAAAACCCCATACTAAACATAAGAAATCTAAAGAACTAGTCTAAGTCTGGAAATGTGGACATAAACATGAGAGAACTCATGGCATTCATCATTAATCTATCCTCATTTACAATTAGTGTGATCAATAATGCAATATTCGCATACATACATGTATTATAATGAAGCAAGAACAAACATACATCACACAACATGAAATCACAACTATCACCTACCTCAATACAAGCTTGAATTCCCTAAGAAAATTGATTATTCCCTTTCCGGATTCGTTTTGCTTGTTCTTGGTCTACCAACAATTACATTAATGTGAAGATCAATAAACAACACCTAATTACCCGAATTATAACAATAATATCAATCCTAGGTCAAACCCTTGATTCTCATACCCAAATTAGGGCTTTTTCCACCAAAATTTCTAGACCTAAACCCTCTCCCATCGATAATTACCCATGAAACTAAATTTTACAGATCAAAAAATAGATTCGGGGAGTGAAAATCTTACCTTTAGCCTAAACATTAGTGGAAAACTATCAAGAAAACACATGGGGTCATTCCTTAGCTCTCAAAGTCGAAAAGTGCAGAATGAAACGTTTGTGGGGTTTATTTCTGACTTAAGTCGCGACTGTCCCGCTATGGCGGCACTCACCCCTCTACATCGGCCCCACCCTGGCGGCAATAATCCCACCTTAGCGGCTTGCACGAAAATAGAGAGTTAAATTATGAATTCAAATACCCCTATTTCACAACACACCTTCATCCAATGACACTCAGAAACTACCCGTTCACGCTAAGATCAATTTCAAGAATTTTACTCGCCCGAATTCAATTTCGTAAAGTCGTACGAGTTACTTAACATCTTACATATCTACTCATATGATCAAATTCATAACTAGATCACCCAATTATTACAAGATTTCCCTAGACTTTACTTACTCTGATTTCATCCAAATCTGGACAAGATTGGGAAATTCTGAGTTACTACAAAAAGGTTTTCCGGCCTAAAAATTTTCCCCATTGGCTTTTCTATAAGGACGGGAACCGGTCGTTACACAAAGTCGCGGCACGCTTGTGAAAATAACATTACAGGTTTTGTGCGCCGTTGGAAATTATTTTTACATGGCCAAGTGGTTTAGGGTAATGAATACTATGGACATTGCCCATTAACCACTTACTAAAATTAACTATTTAAAATTTACCCGCTAATTAAATACATGTCGTTCAAAGAGTAATTCAAAATTCCCATTTAAATTTATGGAAAGGGACTTCTATGAAAGAGAGAGGACTAGTTCTCAAAATGACCTTACGGGTCATTACGGGTTTGTCGGGTGTTCATCCCGTATTTCATATTTCGATGTTGAAAACCTTTCATCAGGGTGGTGTTCATGTCATTCAATGGTATTCGGTGTTACTTGATCAGAATTTGACTTTTGAGGTGTAAAGACCGGGTTCCGTCGTTATAGAAAAGCCAACAGGGAAAAATTTTGGGCCAAAAAACCTTTTCATAGTCACTTGAGATTTCCCAACCTGGTCCAGATTTGGATGAAATTGGAGTCTGTGAGGTATAGGGAAATCTGGTAGCAATTGGATGATATAATTATGAATTTGATCACATGAGTAGATAGATAAGTCGTTAAGGAACCCGTACGATTTTACGAAATTAAATTCGGGCGAGTAGAACTCCAAAAATTGATCTTAGCATGAACGGATAGTTTCTGAGTGTCGTTGGTTGAAGGTGTGTTGTGAAATAGGGTCTTGGAATTATTAATTTTAATAACTGGTTCCGTGCAAGCTACTGAGGTAGGATTTCTGCCGCAAGGACAGGGCCGTTGTAGTGGGATGAGTGCCGCCATGGCGGGGCAGACGTGACTTAAAGTCAAAAATAAACCTCAAAAATGTTTTATACTGCAATTTTTAAACTTGAGAGCTAAGTAACGAACCCAAGAATTTTCTTGACAGTTTTCCACTATTCTTAAGGCTAAAGGTAAGATTCTCACTCCCCAAATCCATTTTTCAATTCGTAGAACGTAATCTAATGGGTAATTATCGATGGGAAAGAGTTTTGATCTGAGAATTATGGTGGAAAAATCCCTAATCTACGTATGGGGATCATGGGTATGATCTAGGATTGATAGAATTATTAGTATTTTGGGTAATTACTTATTGATTATTGATTCCCGTGTTATATTGATCGTTTGTAGACCAAAAACAAGCGAAACGAATCCGAAAAGGGAAGAATCAAGTATCTTAGAGGTTTCAAGCTGGTTTTGAGGTAGGTGATGGTTGTGATTCTATGATTGTGTGATGTATATTTGTTTTTCCTTCATTATGATACATGTATGTATGTGAATATTGCAATATTGATCAAATTAATTGTAAATGAGGATATATGAATGATGAATGCCATGAATCATGACTTGATTATATGATTATGAGAATATACTTTGTGATTATGATTGTGGCTTGTTGAATGGATCGGGTGTTGCGTTCCGACACACTAACTTGGATCGGTTGCCACATTCCAGCATAATTAGAGGATTGGTTGCCACGTTCTGGCATAATTATTAGATCGGGTACCATGTTCTGATATGCTAACTGCTTGGGTTTGGGTTCCATGAGAGGACCAATGAGTTGACATAATTGTATATCTTGAGAAATGTGAAATTGTATGTTGTTCGTAAATGATGATGATATTGTATATGTTCAGTGTATGCATGTTATTATTATGATGTATTGACTTATATATGTTGCACTTAGTGGGATAGCCGTGTGATCCTACCAGTACATTGTGGTTGTGTACTGATACTGCACTTGCATTTTGTTGGGCTTCGTTCACACAGGGTATCTTCAGGCGGCTATTGACAGAGCTTACTTAGAAGATCAGTGATCGCTTCGAATTCAAGGGTAAGCCAGTTCTTCCAGGCTGCCATAAGTTCTCTTTCATCTATGTCCACCATTTCGGACTTAGACTATTGCATTAGGATTTCTTATGTTTAGTTTAGGGATGTACCCCTTCTTGTTTAGACTTATGGTTGAACTTTAGATGTTTTGATACATTAAATTTTAGGTTCTAGGCGTATTTTTCGCATTTGTTTTAGTTGTTAGATTTTTGTTTGGACTTTATGGGAACTCCCTATTTATTTCCTTAGCATTTAACTTGCTTCCGTAACTTAAATGCCTTAGTATTTTGGTTGAGTTGTTAGTTTGGGTTGTAGTAATGGTTCTCCCACCAGAGGGTTAGTGTGGGTGTCAATCACGATGGTCTGGGTCGTGACAATGTTGGTATCAGAGCCTAGGTTTGTTGATCTTGATGTACCAAAATGAGTCTAGTAGAGTCTTGCGAAATGGTACGGAGATGTCTGTACATTTCTTCGAGAGGTTATAGGACTTTAGGAAATCTCTCTGTTTTCTCTTATCTCCTTTCGTGCTATAACTTGATTCCAATTGGTATCTGGTGATTCAAATTGGTATATAACTTCTTTCACTCTTCTGTATGTAGATGGTTAACACTAGCTTCAACGGCGTCAGGCCCGTAGCTCCCGTCAAAGCTCCAGTTAAGAAATCTGCAGCGAGAGGTCATGGTCGAGGCAGGGTAGAGAAAGAGCTAGAGGTAGAGGCCAAGAAAGGGCAGCGCCTACTAGGGATGAAGCACCAGTTGCAGATGCTCCTAAAAATGAGGCCCCTCATGCGCACCATGAAGAGGTAAAGGAGAATGTAGAAGTTGAGAAGAAGGAAAACGGTGGACAAGAGGAAGAGGTACAGGCTGAGACTACAGGTATCCTCTCTTAGATCCAGTGTTAGCTCAACAGATCATGTCGTTCTTGAAAGGATTGGTTGGTGCTAGACTGCTTCCCATTGTTCAAGCAACTTAAGCTCCCGCCAATCCCCCTATTGCTATCACTCTCCCCAAGGTGGGAGGAAATGTAGGTAATGATGTTTTCTTCCGTCCTTTATTGGGTCATGTTATGACTGGTAATGAGCATGAGATGTTGACCAAGTTCTTGAAGCTGAAACCGCATGTGTTCCATGGTTCCGAGAGTGAGGACGCCTATGAGTTCATTCTAGATTGTTATGAGAGGCTTCATAAGTTAGGAATTGTCCATCAGCATGGAGTTGAGTTTATGACCTTTCAGCTTCAAGGTGAGGCTAAGCAGTGGTGGAGAGCTTATGTTGAATGCAGATCTTCAATTTTACCCCCACTTACTTGGACCCAGTTTCATGCTCTATTTTGGAGAAGTATGTGCCTCGAATCTTGAAGGATCGTAAGAAGGATAAGTTCATGACTTTGGAGCAAGGTGGTATGTTTGTGGCTGCTAATGAGGCCAAGTTTCATGACGTGTCTAGATATACTACGCAATTGGTGACTACTGAGGAAGAGAGGATCTGTCTATTTGTTAAGGGGCTTAATTCTGAGTTGCAGGTATTGTCTGTTCATATGACCTCTGCAGGAAAAATATTCAATGAGGTAACAGACTTTGTGAAGAAAGTGGAGGAGGTAAGGCGAGATGGTCAGTCTAAAGCATTGGCTAAGAAAGCCAAAAATTCAAGCAACTTTCAAGGATCTTACTTCAGAGGTTTAGGGAGGCCAACACTTGCAGCCCAGCCAATTTAGTCCCCTATGCCCATTTCTACAGGTAATTACTCTGGAACTCCACCTCAGAATTTGATTCAGGATAGCCAGGGAGGTGACCTTCGGCGGGCAGCAGGCCAACTTTTGATCGTATATGTTACAACTGTGGAGAACCTGGGCATATGAGGAGACATTGTCCCCACCCGTGCATATTGGATTCCGTGCAGCAGCAATCTAGAGCAGTGGTACCCGCGGGAAATAGTAATAATGGTCGAGGGCATCCACAAGGTGGGCGAGGAGGAAATCAGCGAGACCGTGGAGGTAGGGGAAATGGTAACGCAAGAAGAGGAACAATGCAACCAGGAAGGGAAGTCGCCCTTCACGACGATAAGGCTTAGTGTTATGCCTTTCCGAGCAAGACCAAGGCAGAGGCATCTGATGCAGTGATCACATGTACTATTCTTATCTATGACCGGATGGCTAATGTGTTATTTGATCCGGGTTCTACTTATTCTTATGTAAATGTGCAATTTGCCTCGGAATTTTCTATGATTTGTGATATACTTATGCCTCCATCCATATTTCTACCCCAGTTGAAAAGTCTATCATAGTCACCCACGTCTATTGTGCTTGTCCTATTTTGTTTATGGGTTTTCAGACTTGGGCTGATTTGGTGATTTTGGATGTGACTGACTTTGATATAATCTAAGGCATGACTTAGTTATCCCTCTATTATGTTGTGCTTAATTGTAATACTAAGTCTGTAACTCTAGAAATTCTGAGAAGGGAAAAGTTAGAGTGGGAAAGGGTGTACAAGCCTAAGCAAGCTAAGATCATATCCTCCATTCAGGCTAGGAAACTTGTAGGCAGGGTTGTTTGGCTTATTTGGATCATATTTGAGATATTGAGGTTGAGTCTCCATCTATTGAGTCTATTACTGTGGTGTCAGTATTTAGAGAAGTGTTTCCTAATGACTTGCTTGGTAGTCCTCCGGACAGAGATATAGATTTCTCCATCGATTTAGAACCTGGTACTCGTCCTATTTTCATCCCTCCATATCGCATGGACCCGGCAAAATTAAGAGAGCTTAAGGCTCAAATCCAAGAGCTTCTTGATAAAGGATTTATTCATCCTAGTGATTCCCCGTGGGGTGCTCTAGCTTTGTTTGTTAAGAAAAAGGATGGTAGTATGAGGATGTGTATAGATTACCCACAATTGAATAGGGTCACCATTCGAAACAAGTACCCATTGCCTCGAATTGATGATCTTTTTGACCAATTGCAAGGTGCATCAATTTTCTCTAAGATTGATCTCAACATCAAGATCTTAGTGATCAATGTCATTTAAAAGTAAATTTGCCCACAGTAGTCAAGTCTCTATCAGTCATGTTGGTGACTCACTAGGGGATAAAATAGTAAATGATGTTCTATTTATCCCTGAATTCAAGTACAACCTTCTTCTGTTTCACAATTAACAAAGCAATTGAGATGTGTTGTGTTATTTTTTTCCTAACTTATGTATCTTTTAGGATTACTTTAGTGGGAATGTCCTAGGTATTTGTAAAAAAAATCAAGGTTTATATATGCTACAGACAACTCTCAATCTCCAACAAAATGTACCAGTTGCTAGCAACTCTCTAGCATTCCTAGTTCTATCAATTTTACTCCTTCGGTTTCCACTACCTGTCACTCTTGTTCTGTAACTAGTTTCTAGCATATGAGATTTAGACATGCCCCTCTTAAGACTCTAAGTAAGATAGAATGTCTACCTATTGTAAAGGATATGACTCATAAATGTATTGTCTGTCCCATTGCTAAACAGACCAGATTGTCATTTCCATCTAACTCTTCTACTTCTACTTCTATTTTTTCTATTGTTCATGGTGATGTGTGGGGACCCTATAGGGTTCCTAATCATGATAATAAAAGATACTTTCTCACTTTAGTAAATGATATGTCCAATTATACCTGGATCTTCTTAATGCACACCAAGTCTGACACTCTTGTTGTCTTGAAAAAAATTTAAACATGGTACAAACTTGGTTTGAAAAAAATGTGAGGTGTCTTAGAAAACGGAATTGAGTTCTTTAACTCTCATGTCCATAAGTTATTAACGAATCATGGAATTTTATGGGGGGTAACCAAATATTGTGAACGCCAATTTAACAAATTGTTTGTAAAGAGAAAATAACATTTAGAATTATTATTTTTTAAAATAATTTTAATTATCAAAAGAATAGTTTGTGAGACTTTTTTAAATTTTATTTTAAATTATTCATAGACGGATATAATGAAAATCAACACCCATGTGCTTAGAGAAATAATAAATATTGTCGTTGCTCATTTCATAATGGTTCTCCAATATGGTTTGGAGTCACTAAAAAGAGGGTTTGAAATAAAAAAAACAAACTTAAGAGGAAGGGGCTGAAGGTTGGGGGTATAGTTTGTTAAATTTGTGAAGGAGATTAAAAGTGCTTATTTTAATCAAACTAAAATGATCAAATCTGCTCAAGAGTACAACTAGTGACAGATTTATGATTTTAATTTGATAAGTTTGATTAATCTTTAATGTTTTTAGTACTAAACTTATTAGACTTTTAAGGTTCTGAGTTAAAATTTAATTGTTGAAATTTTTGTCATTTCTTACATAAAAAATTATACTCCCAATAAAAAATAGGAAAAACTACAGGATATGGCAAACATCAAGTATGTTTATATTTATGATCATCATAAATATTTTCTTTTTCATCAATATCTTTGTATCACATATTTTCTGATTTTATTCCCCCAAATTCCTTCCAATTCAAGATCTTTTTGCATCATTTTAGGAGCGATATTTGTGATTTGTATCCATCAAGTATCTTTTGAATTACATTTTTATCTCATTCTTATGAATATTATATTTCTATACATCTATATTTTCATCTATTTTCATAGGGTTTTGATTGAAGAATTTGTTTTTCCATTACAATGGCTGAAATTTGTATTCCGAAGAGGGTTACGAGAGATATACATTGATTTGATAAATTATTGGATGAACTACCTTCTTTTGATTTGTGTATTATTCAACAACAAGCCAAAATTTCAGGCTCTATTGCTGGAATAATGGAGAACGAAAGAAGAACAAAGAAGGTTAATGACCCTATAATTTGAATTTACTTGAAAAATCCGAACATGCAAAATAAGTAAAGATGAAAAAAGGTTCAAAACCTTTAAAGGTGAAAACTAATCTTGAAAAAAGAAGAGAAGTCAACAATCTTGATTCAAGTGGGAATGAAAAAAGAGTAATCCAGCAGGAACATGAGGTAAATGAGATTAAGATTTGTTTGCTTTATTTTTTAGTTTAATATCATATATATACTTATATATCTTGGTACTTGTATTGTGTGATATTGTCATTATGGATTTTCCTCTTGTATTGAAATAGTTAAACAAATTGAAT
>JAJOOR010008201.1:0-41134 GCA_036250505.1 Solanum acaule | reverse complement strand
CACACACCCCCCCCCCCCCCCCCCGGTACTATACTAATTAAGTCATACTTTCTTGCAGGCACAAGTGACTTTGGGTGAAAGTAGTGATAACTCTCTCATAAGCTTCAGGTAAAATCTTTGCGCTTCTACAAGGCTCCTTTCGATAAGCTTTGATTCGACAATGTATTACTGTTCGCAAGATTATATTTCTTTTAAAAAAAAGAATTATGACATTAGAATTATAACATTCAACGCATCTTAACTCCATATGATATTAAAATAATAATAATAATAATATATTATTATTATTATTATTATTATTGTGACTACTAAAATAGTATAATATAATCTAAAATAATCACAATATATTTTATTATTGATGTTTGGTATTGTTCTTGTTTAACACAATATGAATGTTACGTGTGCGTTCACACTCAGTCTCTCTCTCTCTCTTTTTCTATCTCAGAGTTGGAGATAGAAATCCCTTCAAATTAGGGTTGGAGAATGTCCATTCAAATTGTAATAATAACATTAATAACAACTACAATAACAATCACATCATTCAACCTAACGATCCTTCTTCCATTCAAAGTGAAGCAATAACTCCTAATGTTCATGGATTTAACAATTCCATGGAGGTTAGTTCAAAGCTTTATTCTTATTATTATTGAATAATTAACTTTATTTACTTATTTTAATTATATTATTTATGAAAATACTCACTTTAAATGTTTTTTTTTACAATGATCAGGAGAATATCATGGAAAATAGTAAATACTTTGTTGAAACAACACATGAGAATGATGCATGCAAATGGGATGATATCGAGGCTTTCCTCAATGAAGCTTTGAATGAAGAAGACTTTCGAAATTTAGATTGATCAACCAATGAAAAAAAACTTTTGTTTATCTACTTCCTTTATCTCTAGTCCATTGAAAAGATCACAAACTTGACATATTTTAGACTTTATTTACTTATTTTAGTATGCAAGATATAATCTTAATCGAATTAGGGTGGCCAATATATGTTAAAGTGAATAACAATGAGCTAGGATCTATGAATGTTGGCAACATCATATGTATTAATATTTCTTATTATTAAGTTGTCCGTTTAGATTATATGGAGGTGTTGCAAGAAGCTTGGAAACAAGTGGAGGGATCACCTCTATGGAGGTTTCATGTGATTTCGAAGAAATATTGTTGAGATATATCTTCTACATTTTATTTTTAAACTTGTTTAAAATGTTTCAATAACCTAATTTTATTTAATGAACAAAAGCTTTACCTAATTTTGCTTTGGAAATTAGGAACCCGTTAAGAATATTTTTTCCTAAAAAGTGTATTTACAAAAAAATTCTAATAGGATCAAGTGATTCATAAGGTATGAAGTGCCTAAAAAAATTTGCAAAGGCGATTAGTGATGGAATTTTGAAAACTACGACTCAAAGTGTAACATTGTTTAATAATGAGAGTTTGAAAATATTTTGAAGTTAAACTAATCATAATCCTCTTAAACTTAAGTCAAAATTTCAAGTATGTACAGATCAATCACAATTTAACATCAATTCAACACATAATTATTTGAACTTTCGTAATTTGGCTACTTTTGAAAACATCACTCTTATTCTTTGAACATCTTTGTTTAAAGCATAGTTATATGCATTTATACCTTGAAACAAAACAAAAAAACTTGAAATAAATACTTAATTAAACTTCAAAATTGATTTAGATCATGATTGAATTGACTTATTATAAATGTTTTAAGCTAAAAAAAAGCATTTAAGCACTTTGGTATGATACTTTGGCTTCTTGCTTAATGATTTTGAATGATATGACTCATCTTTAAGTAATTTACAGATTTGAGCTTGCATATTCATTTCCGATTTAACACACATGAGTTCTTCATGAAATTATATACATAAGACACATTAAGGCCTTGGATAAAGTTCAAAAGAAACATAATATCTCAATGAATCTGAATTTTCGTAATGACCGTCCAAGTCATTCATCTGTTATTGTCTTCTTTTCATCGTTTAAAGCATTCATGTAGTGGCCAGAAGTCATTTATGAAATTTGATTAAGTGAAAGTTTATGTATTTTGGAGCTTTTGAAATTAGGTCAAAAATTTAGAAAGACGGCCTCAAAATATAATAATGAAAAGGGTCACGCCCCGAGCCTACACCCTGGATATGGTAAGAACTCGAGAACCATTTTTGATCCCTAAGAAAACCCTTGGCCAGGCTGACTAGTCTACTCATTCAAGCAGTAATAGGCTTAATAACACAATTTTGAACATCTAAACTCAAATTAAATACTCAACTCAAAATGTCTGTAAAATACTCAATAACATAAGTATAATAGGTTGCAAAAACATGTCAAGGAAAAGTGAATTGTGAAAGACTTCAACTCTATCTATCTATGAAGCCTCTAATGTTTAAGATAGCTATCGGGACAAGACCCACTATGCCTCCAATAAACTAAACTAAAAATAAATGTGAAGTCCTCCCAAAGTCAAGGAGGCTCACAAAAAGCTAGGTGGAGCTTAGAGTGATCTCAATGAACACTTGCTGATGATCCTAAACCCCTGTATCTACATCACAAAAAGATGTCGGTCGAATGACATTGTTACATTTGAATGAACGAGTATGCAATATAGATGAATAATAAATAATTAAACTGAAAGGACTGCAATAGATAAGAACTATACTCAAGCTGAATGTAAACAAATAAAGAACTTAAATCATTTAAAGTTTCACAAAATACTTAGCACTAAAATCAACATAATAAGTGATATATAAAATATATTTAACTCTATTAGGAGATTCTCTAACTGACAACCATCACTATGAGCTACATGATGATACATCATCTTCTCCACGGTGCCAAAATTGTCTTATATCGTGCCGAAATATAGAACCTCTTAACTAAGTGGATCCACTAAGCTCTGCCTAAAGGCACTAAGGATTCATCTAAAAAGTATGATCTTGTACCCATGTTGGCAAGACATGGTTTATGCAAGATGTAAGTCGTTTGAACTCTCCCCATATCGAGGCTCAATACTACTCCCAATAATATATACTCTTGCTCAAATGTATAAAAAATATTGTTTCTCTGGTTTGAGATAATTTCTCAGACTATCCTTTGAAAAGAGGTAATTGCTCTGAAATATCTCTAAAATTCATTGCTCATTTAGAAAACAAGGTTTCTCTTTGCTCAATGTAAAAAAAAAATTGGGTTGAGATAATTACTCAAAAGGGGCCTCTTTAAGAGGTAACTGCTCTGTACTCAATCTTTTTGAAAAATCTTTTACCTTTTCAAAAAAAGTATTCTCTTTCTTCATGTAATAATCAAATATTTGAGAAATACTTAGTTCCCTTATACTCTTTCTCAAACTCCCCTTTACTTCCTCAAAACTCAGTTTAAAAAACAAATATTAGCTTTAAAAGATTCTCAAGATTTATAACCCAAAATATGGTTCATGTTGAAATATAGACATGAATGAATCAACTCAAGGATCTCAATAACAATATAAAAAACTGAATACTCGATACTCAGAACTCAACGATACTACTCATCTCAAGAATACTCAATTCATAGGGTTCAAGCTAAAATATAGACATGCACGAATCAACTCAATAATCTCAATGCATAACATATCGCAATTCAATAAATACAAATAGAATTTAAAAAAGAATCAGGAACTCAAGAACTCAAAATCAACTCATTTAAAAAATACTCAAATCTAAGGATAGAACCCTATATTACTCTTTTACTAATTTGAAACTAGATTCAAGGCGTGAGGACAAACTAGTCCAACACTTTGATAGCCTTACATACATGGAAGAACAAAGTTCTTGGGGAATACTATAAGTTCAATACTAAGGTTTTCGGCATTGACAATAACACTGACCCATGGTATCATGCTTACAAGAAATGCTACAAGTGAGTTACTGTTATAAACACTAGTGCAACTTGTACCTACTATAGGAGTGAAGGTATTGATTATGAGGAGAGGTAAACTACACAAATGAGTGTCAAAAAATATTACCTACTAGCCCAAATAAAAGTTAATGAGTAAATATTGAAATGAGTTTAAGATATAGGTATCAAACAGATGAAGAGTTACTGATAAAATCTTGAAATGAATTTTAGATATCGATTAAAGATTGATGTCACTACTGAGGATAAATTTCTAAGGATTACATTATTTGATGCGGAACAATATATTTTGGTTGTGACGTAGAAGAAAATGTTCACTCTACATTTATAAAATATCAACCCATACAAATAACGTTATCCTACTTTTAGTGAAACACTAATATAAAAGGGTTTCATATTCCACATTAAGAAGAATCTGAATACTATCACAAGTTGGTATTAAGTAAGGCGAAAAAATTTAGTATCCTTGTGAAGGTTGATTGTGACTTTCCAAAGATGGAGACAAACATGAATGTGATAGTTATGGAAATACATGAGGTTGAAAAGAAATTTTCAATAGATCAAAGCAAGGTTAAAACCCTGATTAAAAAACAAAGAAGCTTGAGGATCAATCATGTTAGTGATAATGAAAAGATCAAAGGAATATCTATGGAGATACTTCATGTTGAAAAAAATAGCAACCGTTGAAAGTGACATTTTGAAATCCCGATAAATAATACTTAAATGCAAGAGGACCAAGAAAGTTAAAAAAGCCATTACAGAGGAACATCCAGTAAAAGGAGGATACATGAGGTTGGAAAACACAATGTACCAGATGAAAGTGAAAACCCTGATAATTCAACCACAAAGAAAAAGGACTAGGAAGGTTAATGGAAAAAACCTCATGGCACATCCAATGCAAAATAAGATCAAAGTGAAAAAAAAAAAAAATTTATTTGAAAATTCCTTATGTTTAACTACCAATATGTATTATCTTCCTAATACTTATATTTAAAAGTTACTTTACTTTTCTCATCGAGCAACTTCACCTAACATCACTTTTATTAATAACTTACTTTCTCTGACGTCAATGAATTTGGTTAACTGATTTACTAAACATTCAATGTATGCACATTATTACTTCCCAATAGATCAACTAAACTCTCCTGCAGAAATCTAAACTTCGTACAACAGAAAAGGTATCAATGCATCCTACACAATAGGTATTTATTAACTATATATGGAAAAATGCATACTACATAATAATAAGTGTCTATTTCCTATTTATGACAAATTAAATACTTGAAAGACTAACAATTATTATTAATGATTCCCCTATATTCAAGTTCATTGCAAAATTACATACCCCCTTTGGGACAAGAGAAGAGAAGTGTCACACCAACTATCCAAAATATTTCACCACCAATTCACAAATCACAGACAACCAACATCAAGGTATATCTAATTTGTTAAATATTTATCATAGTTTAGAATTAAATCTAACTCTTCTTCTCAAGTCACTTCATAGGTGACAAAGGAAAATCCGTTGCTTCTGGACATAAAGTTGATCAACATGCCAAAACAACAATATATCAGGCACAATATACATGTGACATCTCAGAACACCCCCCCAACAAAACCCACCGTTCAACACTGTGTGTCTTGTCTCTCTTTAAGAACCACTACTTAAGTAACATGCATTTTGATTTGACTTGCAAAAGTTGATGCTTTTAAATACACTTTTCATGTATGTACTAAATATAATACTGACTCTATCTTACTCTAATAACCATTGCAAACTATTGTTTACTATATCAAATCTAACAGGTGATTAAGGAAAAACCATTCCTTCTACCAGTAAAGGTGATCATCACGACAACCACACAATAAATCATATAAGCCACACAAGTAAGAACTTAGATAATCATGTAAAATTCTTGATATATGTGTAGTCCCTACAATGTGAACACATTTGAATACACACATACATAAGTATTGCATGCTTTGTCTAAATGTATAAAATGTGCCTCCTCTTATAGAGAAAAAGCAATTGAGAAAGGTGGAAAAATATATATTAGCAAGTCAAACAACAACAGATCTTGAAGGTGAACATCAACCTTTCAAGAAGCTACCTAAAATAAATTGGCCATTTAGAGCATTATTTGAAGAGTTTGAAGCTGATGGTATAGTGGAAAAAACCTATTCATATCCTATATAACTTGAACATTCAATACCTTTATGAAATTAGAGTTCTAACATATATCTCCCACCATATTTATATATGTTAGAGTTCTTGCTTACAACTTATCTTTTGTCACGACTCGTGCCTACACCCTGGATGTGGCTGACACTCAAGAATCATTGTTGGTCCCCAAGCGAACCCTAATTCTGGCTGACTACAAGCGGAAGACTAACTCAAGCATACATAAGCATTAAATTGAAAGAAACATTTAAAAATAGTTTACTGAATCTCAAAACTGAACTAAATTTCTGAGTATGAAACATAAGTTTTGAATAAAACATGCGAAACTAAAAGAATCTCCGAAAAAAGTCTATTTATGAAGCTTCTACTATTTATAGACGAGTGTTGGGACAAGAATCACGACTACTCAAAATGCCACTAATACTAACAACTCATAAAACTGAAGTCCTCCAGAAGTAAGGAGACCTCACTCGAAAGCTGACGTGCGGATGAAGTGATCTCAATAGACTCTTTGAGGATCCTAAGAACTTGTATCTACATCATTAAAAGATGCAGGTCGAATGACATCAGTACATTGAATGTACGAGTATGTAATATAGCTGAATAACAAATAATTGAATGAAAGGACTGTAACAAATATAAATCTATGCTCAACTGAATGTAAAAATACTTACTCATCTTTGAACTCAACATATTAAGTGATATAATAAAAATACACTTTAAACTCTATTTGGGGGATTCTCTAACCGACAACCATCACTATGAGCTACATGATGATACAACTTGTCGCCCACGCTGCCAGAACTATCATGTACCTTGCCGGGGTATAGAACACCTCAACTAAGTGGATCCACTAAGCTCTGTCGGAAGGAACTTAGGATTCATTAAAAAAGTATGATCATGCATACATGGTTTATGAGGAATGTGAGTTATCTGAACTCATCCCCATATTGGTGTTCAATATTAATCCCAATAATATGTACTCATGCTCAATGTTTAAAAACATACTCTTCCTCTGGTTTGAGATAATTTCTCAAACTATCCCTTTAAAAAAGGTCACTTCTCTTGAAATATATTTGAACTCATAACTCATATAGAAATCAAAGTTTCTTGTAAAAATTGATACCTTGGGGAATACTTAATTCCCTTACACTCTTATGCAATTCATACTTGAAAACTCGTTCTCAAAAATAATCAAAGTCATATTGTGATATGATCATTGATGACTCGGGAAGTCATACTGCATAAACATTGATGGAATAACTAGATACCATAACTCTTAAATATTTATGGCATACTCGATTGTCATACTAATCATGTTTTAGAAACTCTTTCTCAAAACACATTTTACTTCTTCAAAAACTCAGTTTAAACCTCAAGTGTTGGCTTTAAAAAGCTTTTTAAGATTTATAACTCAATTCATAGGGTTCATGCGGAATTATGAACATGAACAACTCAACTCATGAATCTTAATAGCAATATGGAAACTCAGTACTCAGAACTCAGCGATACTACTAATCTAAAAAATACCCAATTAATAGGGTTCATGCTGAAATATAGACATGAACGAATCAACTCAAGAATCTTAATGCATAAAATATAGCAATTCCATTATTAGGAATAGAATTTCGAAAAGAATTTGGAACTCAAGAACTCAAAACTAACTCATCTCAAGGATACTCAAATCTAGGGATAGAATCCTAGATTACACTTTTACTCATTTGAAAGTAGATATAGGGCGTGAGGAAGAACTAGTCCATCACTATGATAGCCTTACTTACCTGGAAGAATATGGTTCTTGAAGAATCTTGAAGAAGAACTTGATTAGAAGCCTTGAAACCATAGCTTGAAGGAGAAAAATCAAGAAAACCTTTCTTGAGATTCTTGAATTAGTTTCTTGAAATGTCTATTACCAAGAATTATGATTTTCATTAGTGATTCATAAATGTATGCAGGAATTTAAGTTGGAAAAAATATAATTCTTGGAGAAAGACTTACCTTGAAGAAGAATTTTAAAAAAGATGGAAAGAATCTTGAATGGAGTCTTCTACTTTGATTTTTCCTAAGGGTTTTGCCTTAGGGTTTGAGAGAAGAGAATGTTTGATTAAGAGATGAAAATCTAATTTTTTTGGGTCTTTAATTAGTCAAGAAATTCGTTTAGCTTTTTCTTAGAAGTAAAAAGATAAAAACGACCCTTTTAAATTTTATCTTGTCGGCTAATTCATCACTGCACTATATTAGGTTACTAAAATAGTCATAAAGTTTTACTCAAATCTCGGATTGTTGCAAAATTTGTGGAGTTGGAAAGAAGATTCAAATACCTTTGATTTGATAGGTTATGGGCCATGTAACTATTTATATTCTAATAGATATGGTCATTTGAAGTTGACCCAAAAGAATCTTACATCAAAACTTAATCGGTAAGGAAACTTTCAACTCTACTTTGTGCTAGGAGTTTCTAGTGACCTCAATTGATATCCAAAATCATTCCCACACTAAAGAATTTACCTTTACACATATGAGAAATTTAAGAATCACCCGATATGACTCTACAAGTAAATGAAGAATAGTTTGGGTCTTAACTTAAAAGGTTTTGGGGTGTTACATCTTTATTATATTTGCATGTGTTAAAAACTGTCCATGGATTTATTTATTGTGTTGCAAAAAGATTTGAACATGAACCTCTAACATTCTGTTGTGCAAGTGGCTATATAAAATTGACAACCACTTAAGCTCCAACAAAACTATATGAAATGTTTATGGCTTCTACTGCAGATGCTATAGAGTTTCGCAAAAATACTCGTGCATATAATATCATTTTTGTTTTTACATCTTTTGGTGTTAACTTGGATATGGAAATAGCATCTGTCGAAAATGACTGTACACATTCTAGGCACAAGGTCAAATTTATCATGATCTACCACCATTGGTATCACATGATCACAATCCTTGTTACTTCCAACAATACTTCTTTGATACATAATACAAGTTGAGTAATAGGATATCAAAAGTCAAAGAAGGAATTCTATCAGACACGGTCGCAAAAAAAATCAAATAGGTTATGGAGGGAAACCCTTAGGCACAAAAAAAATTTCCATCTAAAAGACCAATCATGTTTCTAAAATTTTCAACTTCAAATTTTTGCAAATGCCTCTTTGGATCAATGAGTGTACAAAACACCCTTAGTCAATCAAGTTGCATCAATTTGAATAGAAGGAAACAGTCCAAATATACCTTTTGAGTGAGAAATTATTTTTCCCAAGCATTAAGGGTACAAGCATAGAGTGAAACACTCTTTCGGCTATTATGGCCCTCTTGAATATCCTTTGCTCTTCCCAAGAGGCGAAGCACAATGGAATTAAGGAATAAGAAAACAAAACAAAAGAAAACATCACACAAGAAGAAGCCAATCCCCAACTCTGAGCAATGATTTTCCAACATTCATATCAACTGATGCAATATTAGCCTACGAGGAACAAGGTAACATGTATTACCTTCTGCCCTCTTATAGTAAAACTTTACTCACAATATTCTTCACAAGTTAGATATTGATTAAAAAAACACATACAAAAGATACCATAATGATGAAAAATCATAAAAGACTCACCAATAAAGGTTAGTACCAACAACGTATTAGGATTACGTTATGTCGCATGAAAAGTAGGACTAACAAAAATTTACTTAAATACCACTAAATATTAATTACATCCCATCCTGATCTTTGCATTTTTAGTAAGACCAATCTTATGTGTACACTATCAGCTTAAATTAGTGTCGTTTCTAGGTATATGGTGTGTTACACTTACTTACCACATTAAAATAAAAAAAGCAAAAATGTCACTTTAGGAGGTGCATTAAAATAAGGATATTACAATACTTTCCCTTAGGTTAAATATTATGTATACTATTTTCATGTATGAAAAATACTACTACCAACAATCTAAAAAATGCAAATACTTTTGGAGAAATTCTCCTATTAAACACGATTGTACATTAAAGCCATTCCAAAGACATAGTACCCATAACACACTAAAAATGGACATCAAAGAAGCGGCCAAACAAGAAGGGTCACTAGAGTCCGACAACATTATATCAGAATGTTTAGGAGAGGTTGTTATCTTCAAAATGTTATCAGCTCTCCGAAGTTTGTTTGCTACGATTTTGGTTCATTGTAACCTAACATACGTTAGAAATTCTAGGATACTTTTTTGAGGATATGTCTGAATAATTTAGTAGGCTATATGGCAACTCACACAATCCTATACTACAGTGTACCCTAATTAGTATTAATCATTGTTTGAAAAGTATGGGTAATAACATAGACATATATGACCTTCCTCAACTAGATCACCATTTGCTCAAAGTTGGTCTAACAGAATGTAGAGAAATAAATAAAGAAATGTATGTGCAAATATCTACAGAATACTTTGATGCACAATCAAAATTAAATCCACAACAAGAGCAGACTTTTCAAAAATAATGCAAACAATCGATACTGAAAGAGTTGGAATAATGCAAACAAGAGCAGATTTTTTCAAAAATAATGCAATCGATACTGGGAAAACATATGTATACTTTCCATTGCTTGCCAATGTTAGATCAAGAGGTATGATAACTTTGTCAACAATAACTAATGGCGTAGCAGCTTCAATTTTACCAAGAGGACGTACAACACACTCGAGGTTTGCAATCCCCCTTCAAACAAATGAGACATACAAATATATCAAAGCAAAGTGGTGCTGCCAAATTGATCATTAGAAAAGAAAAAGTGATTATAAGGGATGAAGCGCCAATGTTCAAGTGGCAAATAATAGCAATAGTCGAGAGCTTTAGATACATAAATGGACATCGATAAACCGTTTGGTGGGAAAGTCATAATTTTTGGAGGATATTTCTAGTAGGTGTTATCAGTAGTTCCAAAATAATTATAGCAGAAATTATAAATGCAAGCTTGGTGAAATCATATATTTGTCCTTTGATGGAGAAGATTCAATTTACTGAAATATGAGAGCAAGAACAGATCCAACATTCAGTGAGTTCTTACTTCACATTGGTAACGAAGATTACCAAACAATAAGAGAAAATTTAATCCTTCTTCCAGAGCAGTTGACTGTCAAGCACTGTATGGAGAAATTCCAGATGAATCCATAATAAAAGAGATATTTTTAAGTCTACAAGAAAATGCTGCTACAGAAAAATATGTAACCAAATGAGCTACCTTAGCAAGCAGAAATAAGCATGTAGAAAATCTTAATGAAAAATTAATATCCCTGTTCCTAGGTGAAAGCAATACATTTAATTGATTTTTGACTCATCATAAGATGACACCAATGACTATTATCAAGAAGAATATCTAAATACTTTAACACCAAACGGTCTCCCGCCACACATGTATTCAAAAAATAACATTACGAGTTACAATCATAAAGAGGCGGTAACAAAAATCAATATGGATATACTTTGACATGCCTTACAAAATGCAAGTTCAAATTAAAGGAAAATGAATTGTTCATGATTCTAATGAATTTAGACCCTTCGAATGGTTTATGCAATGACACCAGAATGATATGTGGTGGCATTGACAAGACTGTCGTGTATGCCAAAATATCAAGTGGTCATTGTGCAATGAAGCATGTGTTTCTTCCCAGAATTCAACTTTTACCACCAAAAAATGAAGGCTATCCATTCAACTTCTTTCAATAGAAATTTCGAGTAAGCCTTTGCATTGTAATGACAATAAATGGTGCATGATCAAACAATTACAAACGTTGGTTTGTCTTTGTCCCAACATGTTCCTCACATGGTCAATTGTATGTTGCACTCTGAAGAGGGATATCTATGTCGACAACAAAAGTCCTGGTCCTACCAGAGCAGTCAAAATGATGAAGTGGTACATACACAAAGAACATCATTTATAAGGAAGTTTTAGGTACGATAACTTCATATGCATATATATCCATAGTAACACAGATAATTAACTCTTTACAGATGGTGCAGCCCTAACAACATTAGATCACTTCTAATATCAGGTTTAGAAGACACAAACACACCTATGCAAAGATAATTGATTCATCATCACCCCACGCTACTCAATAGGTTAATGTCATATTCATGACAATTTTTTGAGTCCGTCAACCCTCTCCCATAAATAGTGACATTTGACCCAACATTATACACTAAAAAAATGAGAAAAAGAAGAAGGCAAACACTCTATGCTCTCTTCTCTTGTCTCTTTTATTATTTTTTATGGTTTAATGTTTTCTTGTTTGTTGACATTGTATTTAATTCCAATATTTTGTTACTATTATTATTCATAATCTATAGTAGTTTGATGCTTCATTTTCAACTGATATTGTTGTTTTGATTTGTTTAGATAAATATCCTAAAATTAGTAAATGCATCAATTTAATCTTTATTATTTTACGAAATCAATAATAATGTAACATACCGCCTTAGAAAGAGATTAATTTAGAAAACACTAATTTTTAAAGAGCCAATTTGAGTTTTGTTCAAGTTAAGCTTAAGTTGTGAGTTTTGGGTCAACTTGAAACGACCATAACTTTCAATAAATGATGAGTTAGATGGCCCATAAGATATCGATAAAAGGTCTTCGAATCCTCTTTCCAATGCCAATTAGTTTGCTACTTTCTATCCGGTTAAGGAAAGTTACCCGAATTAATGAGGGGTATTTTTGTTTTTTCCTTACCCCATCAGCTTAAAACGTTTTTAGAAAATATTTTGGGGTCAAATCTGATTTGGGTCAGTTTTACAAACCTAAATTACACTTAGGGTTTTGAGAGGAGTTCAAGAAGAGGAAAAGAGGAGAAAATGAAGAACGATCTAGGTTTCTTGCGAATCGAGACTTTGTTTCACCAAATCGAGGTATGTAAGCTTCCATAGTTATGGGTTCGTTCACCCACACGCCAATCATGATTACATATTCGAATTTCATCCCTAAGATTGAGTATATTTGAGTTCTTGATCAATTCTTGATGAGCTTCCTGAAGTTTGAGTTTCATTCTTTGATAATGAAGTTCTTGTTGAGTTCTTGAGGTGAGGGTTGCGAATGAGGTGAGTAAATTGATAAATTATTGGGTGGATTTCTTGGAACTGGTTCTAGGTTATAAGAGTTCGAGAGTTTTTACCATAGAATTTCAGAGGGTATGAGTTGAATCGAGTTTAGGAGAGGAAGAAAAGATCAGGTATAATTAGGTGCCCAGTCCGCATCGTGGTCTTGCTCCCCCAGAGAATTTCCTCTCTCTCTATGCGTCACGGAGAGAGTGCGGACTCCACTATCTCAAAAATTATTTCGCGAAGCAATAAAATAAATCTTCTCCGCATTGCGCCTTTGCTTCCCAGATAGTATTTTTGCTCGTTTCTTATTTATCCACTATATAAACCCTACTTATTCATTAAGAGATCTTTCATAACACAACTCATAACTCTTGAATTCATAACTCGAATCAAGATAGAGTTAAGAGTCAAGTTTGAGAGAGTCTTCCGAGTCATTTTGAGAAGTATTTTACAATCTTTTAAAACTTATTTTAAGACTTGAGTACTAGAGTTTGAGGATGAGTAAATTTGAGTTCATGAGGAGTGTTGAGTACTATCTCTTTTAAGAGAAACGTTTTGACTAATAATCTCAAAGTTGAGGATGAGAAAATGTTTTTAAATATATGAGCTAAGTTATATTTTGGGAGTAGTATTGTGCACTGATATGGGGACGAGTTCAAATAACTCAAAGTCCTCATAAACCATGTAGTTAATGTGGGTAGAATGGGTCATAGTTTTTAGATGATTTCTTATTGATTTTTAAGCATAGCTTAGTGAGCAGTCTTATACCTCGGCAAAGTATAGGAAAGTTTTGGCAACGTGGGCGAGACGATATATCATCACATAGCTCATAATGATGGTTGATGATTAGAGAATCTCCCAAATAGAGTTTATATTTTTTTTATCTTTACATACAAATATGATTTATCATTGTGTTTTTACATACACTTCGTTGGTATCTAATGTTTTAAATGCTTTATATAAACTGCATCCTTATTGTTGTTTTATACTGCTTTGAGTTGGGTATCCTAGAGTTGAGTAGAGTTGAAGTGAGTATGTTTCCTTCTTTCTAAGTTCAAGCTTTTATGTTATTCTCATTATTCCCCTTACATTCTCTTACATTCAATGTACTAATGCCATTTGGCTTGCATCATTTCATGATGCAGATAGAGGAAATCATTAGGGTCATCAACAGGTGATTCGTTGATACCATCTACAGTTCGAGCTAGCTTTGGGGAGCTTTTTTGCTTATGGAGGATCCCTCATTTATTTATGTCTTGTTATTTTAGTTTTGTTAGGATTATCGAGGGTCTTGTCCTGACATCCCTCATAGTATTAGAGTCTTCATAGATAGATAGAAGTAGTTCATGAGTCTTTTTTTTTTTATTGGTTAATCTCTAAAGACTTGAGTTGCCTCTTTCGCTAGTGAATGTTTATTTACTTAAATATTCTGAGTTACATTTGTAGAAAGTTGAGTAAGTGTATATCTTTTGTGGAGTAAGTCTTCCGATGAGATTGGAGCCAGACCAAGGGTTCTCTTGGGGCCAACAATGTTTCTCAAATGCCGGCCACGTCCAGGGTGTAAGCTCGGGGCATCAAAAACTTGGTATCACATCACAAAGTTTAAGAGTCCTAGGGTGTCCATGAAGCAGTGTCTGTAGAATCCTAGTTATTGGTGTGAAGTGTTCCACATCTATAATTAGGAGGCTGCGACATATAGGAACTATCTCACTTCTTTCATACTCTTTTTGTGCGATATAGTTTAACTTTATAAAGTTTCTTTCTTATTCGTGCTTGCGCGTATCTTTTAGATCATGCCTTCATGAAGAGTTATTTAAGGTCGTCCTTCTAGGAGAAATGTTGATCCTCAGGATCAAGGGGTCACCAATGCACTAGAAGTGCAACCCCAAGGAGAGGTTACTAATGTTGAGTTCCGAGATGCTATTCAGATGTTGAGTCAAGTGGTGGCTAACGAAGCTGGTCATCAGCGAGGGGTTCGATAGGATGTGGCTGCTACGTCTAGGATTTGTGAGTTCTTAAGGATGAATCTGGAGAACTTTGTGGAAGAGTTACAGAAGGTTTTTGAGGTTATGCACGATGTTGATGCTAAGAGAGTGTAACTAGATTCATACCAACTAAAGGTTGTTGATAGAGTATGGTACGACCAATGGAAGAAAGGTAGAGCTAAAAGTGCACCAATTGTGAGTTGGGTTGTGTTCGAAGAGGCCTTCATAGGGAATTTCTTCCGTCGTGAGCTGAGAGAGGCCAAGGTAAGAGAATTCCTTACTCTTAAGTAGGAATCTATGAGTGTGTATGAGTACATCCTCAAGTTCACTCAACAGTCCTGCTATACTCTGGAGATGGTTGCTGATATGAGGAGCATGATGAGTTTGTTTGTGCTTGGATTGTCTCATCTGTCGAGCAAACAAGGCAATGCAGCTATGCTGATAGGAGATATAGACATAGCAATGGTGATGATCCATGTGCAACAGGTTGAGGAAGATAAGTTAAGAGATAGGGAAAAGTTCTGAAACAAGAAAGCTAAGACTGCAGGTAATGAGTCCGGATAGTAGAAGAGTAATGTAAACCAGTCATCTTTTTAGAAAAAGCCACATGGACCTACTCCGTCATCTGCTAGTGCACCTGCATTGAGGAATAGAGGTGAGTTCAAGAATCAGAGTTCACGGAATTTCAGAGCTAGACCTGCACAGTCTCAAGGTAGTGTGGCACAAGAAGGTGATGGGACTCCTACATGTGCTTAGTGTGGTAAAATCCACCTAGGAGTGTGTCATGATGGCTCCATTGGTTGCTTCAAGTGTGGTCAGAATGGTCACTTCATGAAGGAGTGCCCTAATAACAGGCAGGGAAATGGTAATGGGGAAATAGAGCCCAATCTTCTTCAGCAGCTTCACCGGATAGAGCTACACCTAGAGAAGCTACTTCAGGGACAGTTGGAGGAGCAAACCATTTGTATGCTATCACTAGTCGCCAAGAGCAAGAGAATTCTCCAGATGTTGTCACTGGTATGATCAAAGTCTTTACTTTTGTTGTATATGCTTTGCTAGATCCATGTGCGACTCTATCTTTTGTGACTCCTTTTATTTCTATGAATTTTAATATTCGTCCCGAGCAACTTCTTGAGCTCTTCAGTGTTTCCACACATGTTGGTGAGTTTATCGTGATTGTGTCATCTCTGTCAATCACAAGGACACCATGGATGACTTAGTTGAGCTAGATATGGTGGACTTTGATGTTATTCTAGGTATGAACTGCTTCATTCTTGTTATGCGACAGTTGATTATAGAACTCGAATAGTTAAGTTCCATTTTCCTAATGAGCAAGTTATTGAGTGGAGGAGTAGTTTAGCAGTGCCTAAGGGTCATTTTATTTCGTACCATAAGGCGAGAATGTAGTTTCCAAGGGTTGTGTCTATCACTTATTCAGAATTAATGACTCTAGTGTTGAGACACCACTTATTCAGTCAGTTCCAGTTGTGAGTAAGATTCCAGAGGTCATTCTAGATGATCTTCTTGGAGTCCCTCCTGAGAGAGAAATAGACTTCGATATAGATATGCTTCCTGATACTCGTCCTATCTCTATTCCGCCATATAGAATGGCTCCAACTGAGTTAAAAGATTTAAAAGAGCAGTTGAAGGACCTTCTTGAGAAAGGTTTCATTCGACCAAGTGTCTCACCTTGGGGCGCTCCAGTCTTATTTGTGAAGAAGAAAGATGGTTCACGTAGGATGTGTATTGATTACCGCCAATTGAGCAAGGTCACTATCAAGAATAAGTATCCTTTTCCAAGAATTGATGATCTATTTGATCAACTTTAGGGTGCCACTTGTTTTTCTAAGATAGACCTCAGATCAGGTTATCATCAGTTGAGAGTAAGAGAAAGTTGCATCCCTAAGACAACATTGAGAACCCGTTATGGTCATTATGAGTTTCTGGTCATGTCATTTGGTTTGATTAATGCTCATGCAACGTTCATGGACCTTATGAATAGAGTGTTTAAACCATATCTTGATATGTTTGTTATCATGTTCATCGATAACATTCTGATTTATTCGAGGAATAAGGAAGATCATGCTAGTCATCTCAGCGTAGTTCTCCAAACTCTAAAGTATAATGAGTTGTATGACAAATTTTCTAAGTGTGGATTTTGGCTTGAGTCTGTGACATTCTTAGGCCACATTATTTTCGGTGATGGGATTCGAGTTGAAACTCAGAAGATTAAGGCAATATAGAACTGGCCTAGATCCATATCTCCAACTGATATTAGGAATTTCTTGGGATTGGGTGGTTATTATAGGAGGTTCGTCGAGGGGTTATCATCTATTTCATCCCCATTGACTAATGTGACTAAGAAAACAACAAAGTTTCAATGGTCTGAAGCTTGTGAGAAAAGCTTTCAAGAATTGAAAACTAGGTTGACTACCGCCCTAGTGTTGACCTTATCGGAGGGTACACAATACTTTGTGTTATATTGTGATGCGTCCAAAGTCGAATTGGGTTTTGTATTGATGCAGAATCGCAAAGTTATAGCTTATGCCTCCAGACAACTTAAGGTTTACCAGAAGAATTACCCAACCCATGATCTAGAGTTGGATGTTGTAGTGTTCGCTTTGAAAATATGGCATCACTATCTTTAAGGTGTTCATATAGATGCGTTCACCGATCACAACAGTCTTCAATATGTATTCAGTCAAAACGAGCTTAATCTCAGAGGAGGTGGTTGGAATTACTCAAGGATTATGACATGAGTATTCAATATCACCCAGGTAAGGCTAATATTGTTGTTGATGCTTTGAGCAGGTTGTCTATAGATAGTAGCGTCCATGTCGAGGAAGGAAAGAAGGAATTATCCAAGGATGTGCATAGACTTGCATGCTTGGGAGTCTGCTTGTTTGATTCCAAAAAAGGTGGAGTAGTGGTGATGAATGGAGCTGGATCATCATTGGTGTCTGAAGTGAAAGAGAAACAAGACCAAGACCCAATTTTGCGTAAATTAAAGGCAAATGCTCATAAGCAAAAAGTGATGGCTTTTGAACAAGGGGGAGATGGTGTATTGAGGTATCAAGGTAGATTCTGTGTACCAAGGGTGGATGAACTTCAAGAGAGGATCATGGAGGAAGCTCATAGCCCTAGATATTCTATCCATCCGAGCTCCACAAAGATGTATCATGACTTGAAATAAGTCTATCAATGGAGTAGTATGGATAGGTGTATTGTATAGTTCGTTGCTAAGTGCCCAAATTGCCAACAAGTCAAGGTTGAGCACCAAAGGCCCAACAATATGGCTTAGAATATAGAGATTCCAGAATGGAAGTGGGAGATGATCAATATGGATTTTATTACTTGGTTGCCACGGTCTCGAAGACAACATGATTTGATTTGGGTGATTGTAGATCAAATAACTAAATCAGCCCATTGCTTACCGCTAAGACTACTCTTTCAGCAAAAGATTATGCCAGATTGTATATTCAAGAAATAGTCTGACTTCATGGAGTTCTGATGTCGATTATTTAAAATAGAGGTGCGTAATTTATTGCACAATTTTGGAAATTTTTCCAGAAAGGTTTTGGTTCAAAGGTGAATTTGAGTACTGCTTTTCATCCTCATACTGATGGCCAAGCAGAGCGTACAATTCAGAATTTGGAGGATATGTTGAGGGCGTGTGTGATCAATTTCAAGGGTAATTGGGAGGATCACTTACCTCTCATAGAGTTTGCTTACAACAATAGTTATCACTCTATCATCCAGATGGCTCCTTATGAAGCCCTTTATAGGAGAAGATGCAAATCTCCTATTGGATGGTTTGAAGTTGGGTTGATAGGACCAGACTTAGTTCATCAATCTGTGGAGAAAGTAAAGATCATACAAGGGAGGTTGAAAATAGCTCAGAGTCGTCAGAAATCCTATACAGATGTTAGGAGAAGAGACTTAGAGTTTGAGGTGGATGATTGGGTATATTTGAAGATTTCACCCATGAAGGGTGTTATGAGGTTTGGCAAGAAGGGGAAAATTAGTCCCCGGTATATTGGTCCTTACAGGATATCCAAGATGATTGGCAATATAGCTTTTGAGTTGGAGCTACCGTAAGAGTTAGCAGTAGTCCATCAGGTGTTTCATATTTCAATGTTGAAGAAGTGTATAGGTGATCCTTCACTTATCATACCTATTGAAAATATTTGTATTAAGGATAGCCTATCTTATGAGGAGATTTCCATTGAGATACTTGATCATCAGGTTCGCAAATTGAGAACCAAAGAGGTTGTGTCAGTCAAAGTATTAAGGAGAAATCAGTTCATTTAGGAAGCTCTTTGGGAGGCTGAGGACGATATGATGAAGATATACCCACATCTCTTTGAGTGTGTGAACAAAATCAAGGTAATAATTATTTTCTTCGTATTCTTTAAATAGATATGTTGAGTGTGTTAAATTGCATATTGGGTGTCTGAGTAGGGTGTAGATGTTCCCACCCTCATTTTGGCTTAGAGTAATCTCATTCGAGGACGAATGTTCCCAAGGGGAGATATTGTAACACCCCGCCTTAGAAAAGCTAAATTTAGAAAGCACTAATTTGGGAAGAGCCCATTTGAGTTTTGTTCAAGTTAAGTTATGAGTTTTGGGTCAACTTCAAACAACCATAACTTTCATTATAGGATGAGTTAAGTGGCCCATAAGATATCAATGAAAGGTCTTGGAATCATCTTTCCAACGCCGCCGAGTTTTCTAAGTTTTGAGTTCGGATGTGGGAGAAATGACCGTTTGAAATATGTTTGTCTGTCCGGTTAAGGAAAGTTACCCAAATTAATGAGGTATATTTTGGTCTTTTCCTTACCCCATTAGCTTAAAGCGTTTTTAGCAAATATTTTGGGGTCAAATCTGATTTGGGTAAGTTTTACAAACCTAAATTACGCTTAGGGTTTTGAGAGGAGTTCAAGAAGAGGAAAAGAGGAGAAAAGGAAGAACGATCGAGGTTCCTTGCGAATCGAGGTTTTGTTACACCAAATCGAGGTATGTAATCTTTCATAGTGCTGAGTTCGTTCACCCATACACCAATCATGATTTACATATTCGAATTTCATTCCTACGATTGAGTATATTTGTGTTCTTGATGAATTCTTGATGAGTTTCTTGAAGTTTGAGTTTCGTTCTTTAATAATGAAGCTCATGTTGAGTTCTCCAGGTGAGAGTTGAAAATGAGTTGAGTAGATTGATAAATTCTTGGGTGGTTTTTGTGGAACTCGTTCTGGGTTATAAGAATTCGAGAGTTTTTACCTTAGAAATTCAGTGGGTATGAGTTGAATCGAGTTTGGGAAAGGAAGAAAAGATCAGGCAGAATTAGGTGCCCAGGTCCACATCGCGGACTTGCTTAACCGGAGATCAGTTTCATCTCTCTCCACGTTGAGGAGAGAGCGCAGACTCCACTGTCTCAAAAATTATTTCACAACCAAATAAATTAAATCTTCTCCACGTCACGCCTTTGCTACCCTGATAGTATTTACGCTCGTTTCTTATTTATAAAGTACGTAAACCCCACTTATAGATTAAGAGATCTTTCATACACAAATCATAAATCTTGAATTCATAATTCAAATTCAAGATAGAGTTAAGAGCCAAGTTTTAGAGAGTCTTTCGAGTCATTTTGAGAAATCTTTTTCGATCTTTTAAAACTTGTTTTAAAATTTAAGTACTACAGTTTGAGGATGAGTGAAGTTGAGTTCATTTTTCAAAATGAATATATGGGAACTAAGTATTCCCAAGAGTAATTTTTTTTTTTTACATTTAAAATGATGAGGAAACTAAGGTTTTCAAAGGAGTTCATGAGTAGTTTTGACTACTATCTCTTTTAAGAGAAACTTTTTGAGTAATAATCTCAAAGTAGAGGATGAGCAAATGTTTTTAAACATATGAGCTAAGTTATATTTTGGGAGTAGTATTGAGCAATGATATGGGGACGAGTTGAGATTATTCAAAGTCCTCATAAACCATGTAGCCAACATGGGTAGAAAGAGTCATACTTGTTAGATGATTCCTTATTGATTTTTAAGCATAACTTAGTAGATGCACTTAGTGAGTAGGCCTATACCCCAACAAAGTATAAGACAGTTCTGGCAGCTTGGGTGAGACGTTGTATCGTCACATAGCTCATAGTGATGGTTGTCGGTTAGAGAATCTCCCTAACATAGTTTATATTGTATCTTTACATACAAATATGAGTTATCATTGTATTTTTACGTACACTGGGTTATTATCTACTGTTTTAAATGTTTTATATAAACTGCATCCTTATTGTTGTTTTATACTGCTTTGAGTTGGGTATCCTTGAGTTGAAGTTGAGTTGAGTAGAGTTGAGGTGAGTATGTTTCCTTCTTTCCAAGTTCAAGCTTTTATGTTATGCTCACTATTCCTCTTACATGCTCGTACATTCAATGTACAAATGTCATTTGACCTGCATCATATCGTTTCATGATGCAGATACAAGAGATCAGGGTCATCAATAGGCAATTCGTTGATACCGTCTACAGTTTGAGCTAGCTTTGATGAGTCTCCTTGCTTCCGGAGGATCCCTCATTTATTTCTTCTTGTTATTCCAGTTTTGTTAGGATGATCAGGGGTCTTGTCCCGACATCCCTCATAGTATTAGAGGTTTCATAGATAGATAGAGAGTATTAGTTCATGAGACTTTTTTTATTTCCATTGGTTAATGTCTAAAGACTTGAGTTGACTCTTTGGCTAGTGAATGTTTATTTTCTTAAATGTTTTGAGTTACCATTTTAGACAGTTGAGTAAAGTTTACTTTTTAGTTTATCTTTTATTGAGTAAGTCTTCCGCTGAGATTGGAGCCAGGCCAAGGGTTCGCTTGGGGCAGCAATGGTTCTCGAGTGTCGGCCACGTCCAGGGTGTAAGCTCGGGGCGTGACAAATAACTTATGCATTCATGAGAAGAGTGTTTAACACAGTGTACATTTCTACCAGATTATTATTAATAATAATAATAATGCATGCACTCATGACAAGAGTGCTTTACAAAATGAATCTCTCTCTAGAGAGAGAGCATGGGACATGGGTGTAACACACGTGCCCATAACTAGTAAATATATAGTCAAGAAGAACCTGAGTACTTTATCACATATCAAGAATATCCTTAATTTGTATTCGAGGATGCTTCATTTATAAAGAGTGAATTAATTTTAAATAAAACAATCCCACAGATTTGATAAACATAATAGGAGAAACAAAGTTAAATCATTACTTAATTATACAAGACTCAAACATAAGAAACTAATTGTTATCCTTAATGGACAAATTTTCCTTCTAAATGCATTTTTACCAACAAAATTTCATCTCAACTTCTAAAGGTACTTCAAGTCAATGTTCAATATTAATCGAATCAGATAAACATGCTCAAACATAACTAATTATCCTTAAATAAAAATAGGTTAGTGTGAATTTTCATTTTTGTTATTGTTAACCTTTAAGTAGTTCTGTTATATTATTATGCTTACTTATAATGTAGTTTGTTTTTCCTTTACATTATTATTTAGAGTATGTTTTCATGTATCAATACCAACATAATTTGGACTTTTAATATCAATGAAATTTTTTTGCTAACTACAATTAATTTTGTTCATTATTTGTTAGTGTATTTGTTATTGAGAGAGATAACATTCCTTTTTAAGTACATTTTTTATCAAACAAATTCTACTCAATCAGTTTTAAAAAATTATATGTAATGTACATTAAATAATTTATATATATATATATTTTTGTACTCGTTACAACCCAAAATTTGAGGTCATGATGGTACACACCCCAAATTCAACTCGGTCTATAAGCCAAGGAATCCAACTCAAGAATTATCTCAAATGTTGCAGAAAAGAAGGTAAACGCACATACGAGACTTCAAAAACAACATCAGGCCATAAAAGAAGAAAATTTGAGATACAACAAAAAAATTCCCAAAATCTGGTGTCATAAGAATTAAAAAGCATTCTAATACAATTTTTGAATTTGAAATTCAACACTTGAATTTGAAATATACATAAAGACATAAATGAAAGATTAATCTTGAATGATAAGCAAAACGAGGATCTCACCACAACTTCGAAGCTCAAACATTGCACGATTAATTTAGTTTTCTCATTTACCACTCATACTAAGGGCTGCAACAAAAGTTACAAAAGTACGGGTGCGTAAGATTCACTTGTACTCAGTAGGTTAGGCCGACTGGATAAAGTAGAATACCAATACTTATGAAATAAACTATGAAACGCTTCCACCTACTTCAAATCCCCAAAACTCGAATCATAGTATACACCCATACATGGAAAAATAGTTGAAGAAGATCATTTGAAAAATGTTCATGTCATTTAAAGAAATGATATTACTAGCTCAAGCCCCTAACTCGGGCATTTCTGTGATGACCCTGTAGTCATTTTCGGGTAAATGCATTATTTTTGTCGTTTAGAGTATTCCTATAATGACCCCAAGAAATTGACGACTTTCTGGGATCGATAACTCGGTCAACTGGTCATTCATTTGGTTTTTATCTAAGTTTCTGTGTTTTAGAGATTTTGAAACATGAATGGTTGACTTTGGTGAAATTTTCAGGAAGATAGTTTGCAATAATGATGATTATGTTAGCTCATGAACAATGAGTTTGGTCTATAAATACCTTTCATGTGGTTCCTAAATCTTTTGGGCTAATATAAGCCCCTTGTTGATTTTTACTAAAAATGGAGTTTTGGTGTGGGATCCACTTTTGTTGAGATGACCTTGATTGGAAGTTTCGACTACTCCATTAAGTTGGGAATGTTTAATTTTGTGGTTGGTTCTAATCCAATCTAAAGCACTTGAGCGGAGTCTGGGAGACATAGCTTTAAATTCCGTGTGCATGATGATTGTTCCTGCACTTTTGCGTACATGGCGAGCTTTTGTAACACCCTACAACTTCTAAGCAAAGATTCATACCATGCTTTGTATGTGTATAGGCTCAAACACAATGATTTCTAAGTTGTAGACATATGCTAAGATCCTTTACTAAGTGTAGTAAGTGTATATGTCAGGACCTAAAATCGGGACATGATGTCACGTAGTACAACGCCTGAGTAGGCCAGTTTAAACCAAAAATTAATAGATGCGGAAGACAACAACTTAAGTAATAGTAAATAATAATAGGTGGAAACATGAATAGAATATAGAAAATATGCACTATCATAAATTTTTTGTGCAATACAAAATATACAAAGAGTCCCAAAAGTGAACAAGATGAAAAACTAACACAAGACCTAACCCCAGACCTGATGTCATCTATTTAGGAGCTAATAATTATAAAAAAAATTATATGTATAAGAGAACATACTAAGCAAAATAAAACAACATAAGTCAATACAAAAGAAACAAAGCAACAAGTCTCTAAAAACTCGGAGATCACCACGATCCAAGTATGTGACGGCCAAGGTAGATCCAACGCTCAATGAGGGTGGCTCGTACTGTGAGTTTCCTTAAAAAAATGCAGAAGTGCAGTATGAGTACCAAAACACAGGGTACTTGTCACGACCCAAGGTGGCCCCTAGGTATAACTTGGCGTATAGGACCGAGAGGCCCTACACAAGCCACTTAGCTTTCATCATACAAGAAAATAGAACAAAGAGATTAAAAGACAGTTTCAACATATAAGAGTTTTATAGAGAAAAAGGGAAATATAAACCTCGTCTCAAAGCCATCTTGTATATAAGAGTATATCAGGGGGAAGCTCGTACATCAAGTTCCAAAACTGAAAGAAATGATGAAAGGTGAATAAAGCTCGTTCCTCAAAATATGAGAACTTCAATCTTCTATATGAGATCCTTAGCCAAGGAAGTGCGAATTTGTAAAGTCGGTCCCTACATTTGGGAAAATATAGGCAAGAGTATGCGTTAATACACAATATGTACCAAGTATGATAGTTATGCATAAAACATTTGAAGACATGAGAAAAGGGACATTTTCATAAAGTGCAACGACCAAGCTTAACATTAGCCTGGTCAATTGCATGTTCATGAAATGTCCCCTTTTAACATGATTTAAATGTTTTATGCATGACTATCATACTTGGTACACTGTTTTGTACTAACGCATACTCTTGCCTACATTTTCCCCAATTGTAGGGTCCGATATTCAGGGTTCTCAGTTTTGTGGCTAGAGTTTGGCTTGGTTGATTTCCTGAGCTTTGGTGAGTCCTCATGCTTCGAGGACGGAGTTATATTGTTTTCAGTTTCTTTCTTACTTTTTAGTTTTCGACATGATGATGGGCTAGGCCCAATTTCATTCTATTATATTAGATGGCTAAAGAGACAAAGTGTCTAGACTTCCGCTTTACTTTTATAAAATGTTTGGACTTGAAATATTGTCTTTACTCTTATGTTCTATTTCTTATGTTATGAATGCTAAGTGGCTTGTATGGGGCCTCTCGGGTTCTTATCCACCATGTTACATCAAGGGTGTACCCCTGGGTCGTTACAAACTTGGTATCAGAGCACAAGGTCTAGAATGGTCCTAGGATGTCTCATAAGCCACGTCTACTATAGTCTCGTTAATTAGTATAAATCGCGCCACATTTATGAATGAGAGGCTACAAGATGTTTAGGAAACTCCACTTTTTTCATTACTCTAAAGTCGTGCCATATAGTTTAACTCTATAAGGTCTCTCTCCTAATCCTTCTTCGATGATCTACATGATATGGCTACTCGAAAAGCTTATGCTAGAAGGAATGTGAGGGAGAATGCGGAACAAGAAGCTTCTCCCCAAGCTCCTCAATTTTTGACCGATCCTTTGACCGAGAAAGTGACTAATTCGGAATTTAGGGCTGCTTTACAAGTGTTGCTTCAAGCCATGACGATCCAAGCCAATAAGGAGATTGTAGTTCCCGTGAACCCAAATGTGGGTACCGTGGTTTCTAGGGTGAGGGACTTCAGTAGGATGAATCCTCCAGAGTTTTATGGTTCTAAGGTTGAGGAAGATCCTCAAGAATTCATTGATGAGGTCTACAAGGTATTGATGATCATAAGGTGATGCCGATGGAAAAGTCAGAGTTGGTCGATTATCAACTAAAAGGTGTTGGTCAAGTATGGTATATCCAATGGAAAGAACGGAGACCGGATGATTTTTGTCCTCTTGATTGGGAGACGTTTAAGGCAGCCTTTCTTAGTAGGTTCTTTACCCTGATAAGGGAAGCAAAGGTTCTTGAGTTCATCAACCTTCGTCAAGAAAATATGAGTGTGACAGAGTATGCTTTGAAGTTCACACAATTGTCGAAATATGCTCTAACAATGGTTGCCGATTCTAGGGCAATGATGAGTAAGTTCGTTTCGGGTGTGTTTGAAATGGTGGTTAAAGAGTGTCGTACCATCATTCTCATTGGTGACATGGAAATCTCCCTCCTCATTGTGTATAGAGAACAAATCGAAGAGGAGAAACTTAAGGAAAGGTCTAGGGAGACAAAGAGGGCTAAAACCGGTGATGGAAATCTATCTCATGCAAGGTTCGATGGACATGGTCGTCCTAGATTTCGACAAAGGTTTTTCGGTCAAGGTTCCTCCAATGCTCCTCCTAAGTTTAACAAATATAGGGTGTCTAACCCTAAGCCTCAAGGAGGGAATAGTAGTGGATCTTCATTGCCTATGCCTACTTGTGTTAAGTGTGGAAAAACACGAGGGTAAGTGCCTAGCCAACACATAAGGTTGCTTTAGTTGTGGTAAAAGTGGTCATAAGATGAGGGATTGCCCAATGCTTTCGAATAAGGAAAGAGAGGGAAAGCAAGATCCTCCTAGTGGTTCGGGTTCCAATGCTTCTAAACAAAACCAATTTTATGCACTTCGGACTCATGGTGAACAAGAGCGTTCTCCCGATGTGGTTACCGGTATGTTGAAAGTTTTCCAACTAGATGTTTATGCTTTACTTAATCCTGATGCTACATTGTCTTTTGTGACGCCATATGTGGCTATGAGGTTTGATGTTTTCCCTAATGTGTTGTTAGATCCCTTTTCTGTCTCTACTCCTGTTGGTGATTCTATTGTGGCTAAGAGGGTCTATAGAAAGTGTCTCGTTTCCTTGTCCCATAAAGTTACTCTTGTTGACTTGGTAGAGCTTGATATGCTAGAATTTGATGTTATTCTTGGTATGGATTGGTTGCATTCATGTTATGTTTCTATTGATTTTAGAACCTGAGTAGTCAAGTTTTAGTTTCCTAATGAGCATATGCTAGAGTGGAAGGAGGAAATTCTATGCCTAAGGGTCAGTTTGTTTCATATCTTAATGCTAGAAAAATGATATCTAAGGGTTGCTTTTACCATTTAGTTAGGGTGAGGGATGTGGATTCCGAAATCCCTGCTCTTGAGTCGGTCCCTATTGTGAATGAGTTTCTGGAAGTGTTCCCTGATGATCTACCTAATACTCCTTCCGAAAGGGAAATAGACTTCGGTATTGACCTTCTCCCATCTACGCAACATATTTCTATTCCTCCTTACCGTATGGCTCCGACAGAACTAAAGGAGTTGAAAGAACAATTGAAGGATCTGTTGGATAAGGGCTTCATCCGACCAAGTAAATCCCCATAGAGTGCTCCAGTTTTGTGTGTTAGAAAGAAGGATGGTTCTCTTCCTATGTGTATCGACTATAGTCAGTTCAATAAGGTGACCATTAAGAATAAGTATCCCCTTCCAAGGATAAATGATTTGTTTGACCAACTTCAAGGAGCAAGTTATTTCTCTAAGATTGACCTTCGATTGGGTTATCACCAATTGAGGGTGAAAGAAGATGATATTCTAAAGACGGCTTTTCGAACTCAGTACGGTCATTATAAGTTTTTGGTGAGGTCGTTTTGTTTGACTAATCCTCAGGCAGCATTCATGGATTTGATGAATAGGGGATTTAGACACTACCTTGATATGTTTGTGATTGTGTTCATTGAAGATATTTTGATTTATTCGAGAAGTGAGAATGAGCATATTGATCATTTGAGGATTGTGTTGCAAGTTCTCAAGGACCAGCAACTCTTTGCAAAATTTAGTAAATGTGAGTTTTGGCTGAGGTAGGTGGCTTTTCTTTGTCACATTGTTTCAAGTAAGGGTATTGAGGTAGACCTCATCAAGATGAATGCGGTCAAGAGTTGGCCTAGACCTCTAACCCCTTCGGATATTAGAAGCTTCTTGGGTTTTGCTGGTTACTATAAAAGGTTTGTTGAGGGGTTTTCTTCTACTGTCTCTCCTTTGGCGGCTTTGGCTCAAAAGAAGGCTAAATTCATATGGTCCGAAGCATGTGAAAAGAGTTTCAAGAATTGAAGGATAGACTTACTTCCGCTGCGGTGTTGACTTTATCGAAAGGGACGGATGGTTTTATGGTTTATTGTGATGCCTTTATAATTGGGTTGGGATGTGTGCTTATGAAAAATAGGAAAGTTATTGACTATGCTTCAAGGCAACTTAAGATTCATGAGAAGAATTATCCTACCCATGACCTTGAATTAGCGGCGGTTGTATTTTCCTAAAAGATTTGGAGGCATTATTTGTATGGTGTTAATTTTGATGTTTTTGCCGACCACAAAAGTTTCCAATATGTGTTTAGTCAGAAAGATTTGAATCTTCGCCAAAGAAGGTGGCTTGAGTTATTGAAAGATTATGATATGTGTGTTCTCTATCACCCCTGTAAGGCGAATGTGATGGAGGATGCTCTTAGTAGGTTATCTATGAGTAGTGTTTCTCCGATAGAGGATGAAAAGAAGGAATTGGTTCGAGATGTTCATAAATTAGCCCGGTTGGGTGTCCAACTATTAGACTCTACCAAAGGTGGTGTTATGGTTCACAATGGCTCTGAATCATCTTTTGTGGCGGATGTGAAAGCCAAGGAAGGTCTTGATCCAATTTTGGTTGGGTTGAAAGAAGCGGTGCTTAAAAAGTCCATAGAGGCTTTCTCCCAAGGGGGAGATGGTGTGCTTAGATATCAAGGTAGTTTGTGTTTTCCTGATGTGGATGACTTGAGGAAACATATCTTTTCAAAAGCCCACAGTTCTCGATATTCCATTCACCCGAGAGCCACTAAAATGTACAGTGACTTGCAGGAAGTCTATTGGTGAAATGGGATAAAGAAGGACATTACGGGATTTGTGGCTAAGTGTCCTAATTGCCAACAAGTGAATGTTCAACATCAGAAACATGGAGATTTGTCCCAAGACATTGGTATTCCTACTTGGAAGTGGGAATATTTTAATATGGACTTCATAGTAGGGTTGCCATGTACCCAGAGACAACATAATTAGATTTGGGTTATAGTAGACCGAATGACGAAATCGTCTCATTTTATTCCTGTCAAGGTTTCCTATTCGGCAGAGGATTATGTTAAGTTGTATTTGAGGGAAATGGTAAAGTTGCATGGGGTGCCTTTATCCATTATCTCTGGTCATCATACTTTATTCACTTCTCAGCTTTAGAAGTCTTTCCAAAAGGGTATTAGTACTCGTGTTATGCTTAGTACAACCTTTCACCCCCAAACCGATGGGCAAGCGGAGCATACTAACAAAATTTTGGAAGATATGTTGAGAGCTTGTGTGATTGATTTGAAGGGTAATTGGGATGACCATTTGCCATTGATTGAGTTCGCTTATAACAATAGTTATCACTCGAGTATTGATATGGCTCCATTTGAGGTGTTGTATGGTTAAAGGTGTAGATCTCCTATAGTATGGTTTGAGGTGGGTGAAATTGCCCTAATAGGTCTCAAATTGGTACATGAGGCTATAGAGAAAGTTCGACTAATTAAAGAAAGGTTGAAAACAGCTCAAGGTCGACAAAAGTCATATGCTGATGTTAGAAGAAGAGATCTTGAGTTTGATATGCATGATTGGGTTTACTTGAAAATCTCACCCATGAAAGGTGTAATGAGGTTTAGTAAGAAAGGGAAGCTTAGTCCCTCATATGTTGGCCCATATCATATTTTGAGGCGTGTTGCTAAAGTTGTTTATGAACTAGAATTGCCTGATGAGTTGGCATCGGTGCATCTGGTTTTCCATATCTCTATGTTGAAGAAATGTGTTGGTGATCCGGCATACATAGTTCCATTAGAAGGGTTGGAAGTTAAGGAGAATCTTTCTTATTAGGAAGTTCCGGTTGAGATTTTAGACCGCCAAGTCAAGAAGTTGAGAAATAAAGAAGTTGCTTCCGTGAAAGTGTAATGGAGAAATCATTTAGTTGAGGGTGCTACGTGGGAGGCCGAGGCCAATATGATGTCCCAATATCCTCATCTTTTTCCTTCTACTCCTACTCTAGATTGAGGTAATAAGTTCCTCATGGTTTGTTCTTTATTTTGGAGTCAGCTGCGTTTTAGATATTTCCATGATTTCCTTCTTTATGCATGTTCATGAAAAAGGCTAAGTTTTGAAAGAAAATTAGCTTGCATAATTGATTTTCCTAATGTTGATGTGCATTAAGTATGAGTTGCCTATAGACTTCATGAGATGATATGTTGAGCATGTTAGCTTGGAGTTGATGTTTCCTCCTCGGATGTTAGCTTGGAGTTGATATTTTCCTCCTCGGATATGTGCATTTTGAGATATTACATTCATGTTGGGCTGCTAGTTTCCTATCTTCCTTATGATATCTTAAGTATGTTTTAGCTTGGAGTCGATATTCCTCATTGGTTGTGTGCATATTGATGAAGTTTCATGCATGAAGGGCTGCTGGTATTTGAATCTCTCTCTTAAACAATGCCTAGAATCTCATTCGAGGACAAACGATCCCATGGGGGATTTATTGTAACACCTCGTATCTGAAAGAGAGTAAGATAGTTATTTTCAGAGGTTGTGGGTGCCAAACCACGAGGGCCACCCACGGCCCGTGGATGGGACCACGGACCATAGGTGTGGTCCATGGATGGCATCCCAAAAGAGGTCAAAGGAAGTTGGACCAACGGCCTAAATCAACTAGTCGACGGCCCATGGTCCAGACCCCCTAGAAGCAATTTCTGACCACGAATGATGGTCGTGCAGGACGGCCCGTCGTCCTAACCACAGGTCGTCAGTGGTCCTTGAATGGTGGGCTGGCAGTTATTTTAAGGGGTAGTTGGGTCTTTTCCTAATTATCTTATTCTTATACTACATTTTTTTGCCTATGTCTAAGACCCCTATATAAGTATTTTCAACCCCCAAATTAGTGCATTCAAGTCATTCTTCCAAAATCACAAAAGAAGATCAAATCCTCTCCGCAAAATATTTCTCTCTAGAACTTGAAGAAAAAGAAGGATTCAACTAGGGTTCCAAGCCAAAGTCTCAGTTCCTCCATTGAAGATAAGAATTTTGACTTGAGGTATGATAGTTTTAATCCATGAATTCCTTTCATTCATGGAGTTCCCAAATTCTCCTATTTTCAAAGGTAAAAATCCCCATTAAGTTAGGGTTTTCTTCAATTACCATGGTTCTCTTGATTATTGATCTAAATGATTGAATTATGTTTTAATATGCATGAATTGATGAAATATAATTATTTTATAATGTTTCCCCTATGAAACCATGTAAACCCCATGTTTTCCGATTTTGATAATATGATGTGGGTTGTTGGTTATTAAAGATGTGTTTTATGAATTAAAGCATGAAGTGATAGAATGACATGAATTTATGATGAAATCCCTATCTAATTCTTGATTTCAAGATGTGGTGATTGAAAGTACGTTTTGAACCTTGAAAGGTGAATTATGAGATGATGCATGTTCTTATGAAACCTATGTAAATGTTTTAAGGATCAGATGCTTTGAGAGTAAAGTGTCAATGATGATGTTGTTGTTGTGTTGTTCAAAGGATATTCTCATAAACACATGCAAACATGATTGTGAAAGGTTTTCTCACATAATAAGGATTCTAAGGTTGAAAAGTCTTCCATCTAATTGAATCAAAGATAAAAGCTATCCTAATGAAACCTAGCTTGGATTGGATACTGAATTGTACTTTACTATGGATGTATTATGACTTAGGTTGGATTGGCAAGATGACGCGTCCTTCCATGGAGAATGAGATCAAATAAGAAATGACTATTTTGTAGGGATTTATGCTTAGCACCGAGAGGATAATGAGATGGAGGTTCTCCCATTAGTAGAGGTCGAGTTCTAGTAGCAATCTCTTTGTCCCTTAACTATGTGCCCCCATAGGATGATTGTCTAGATAGACATTAGCTAGTTGATCCACTTAAGCTAGAAGTTCATGGTCCTTACCTTGGCAAGTAGGACAACCCTTTTCAGTGTGGGAGACACCAGGGGATCATGTTATAGATCACTTGGTCTCTATGTCGGTTAAGGCTACTTCCCACAATAATAATGAACTAAGGTTACTTCAAGAAGTATCATATGTGTTCAAAGGTTTTAAAGATGTTAGCTTGCAATGACCATGTTTTATGAATTATGTTTTCTAACCCTCTCATATCATATTTTAGCTTTGTCAATTGCATGTTCATGAAATGTCCCCTTTTAGCATGATTTCAATGTTGTATGCATGGCTATCATACTTGGTACACTGTTTTGTACTAACGCATACTCTTGCCTACATTTTTTTCAAATGTAGGGTTTGATATTTAGGGTTCTTAGTTTTGTGGCTAGAGGTTGGCTTGGTTGATTTCCCGAGCTTTGATGAGTCCTCATGCTTCGAGGACGGAGTTATATTGTTTTCAGTTTCTATCTTACTTTTCAATTTTGGACATGATGTATGGGCTAGGCCCAATTTCATTCTATTGTATTAGATGGATAAAGATACAAAGTGTCTAGACTTCCGCTTTTCTTTTGTAAAATGTTTGGACTTGAAATATTGTTTATATTTATTATGTTATGAATGATAAGTGTCTTGTATGGGGCCTCTCGAGGTCTTATACACCATGTTACATCTAGGGTGTACCCCTAGGTCATGACATAATCTGGGGTCAAGGGTTAGTGAAGCATACACCCGTAGACTGACTAAGTTCCGTGGTGAAATTCCCTATTTGGATGACCAATCACTTAGGAGATACCTAACTTACCGACTTTGCACGTCAAAGTGAAGAAAAGGGTTACTTTTGTTAGGTTTAGTGTGTTAAGAACTTATGTGGAATACATAAATCCTAGTTTCATCTCATATTTATCTTACAAAACTACAAATCTTGTTTACTTGGTTATTTGTAACTTAAATCAATATATCATTATTTAGTGTTACCGCCCCCCCCCTTTTTACGGAAATAATCTTACTAAAATTACAATTAACAGTACATTGGCCTAAGTATAGACCATATATTTCTTGTGGGATCGACCCTAACCTCTGGTGGGTCCTTTAGTTGACAACGAATGCTTTTACTTCCATTGGGAGGTGTAATCTGTGCGTGTCAAATTTTGGTGTCGTTGTCGTTAGATTAGACTAATTTTGTTCTTGCACATTAGTCAATTATTTCTTGATTTATGTTTTATTTTGTTTTTTTCACCTGGTCTTATTCACAGTCTATGCCAAGTACAGGGAGTCAAGGCAATCCCCCGACTCTTGACGATCCCGAATTAAGAAGAACTCTAAGAAGAATTACCAGACCAGGTCATAATCTGGGAATGAACGATGATCCTAATGGAGAGGGTTGTGATTAGGTGCCTTGAGTCCAACTTTGAGGAGTAATGGAAGTGCCTAGAAATATTCAGGATAACCCTTATTTGACAATGCTGTGAGAATGCAAAATCAGCAAGCACCCGATGTGTGTGCTAATTTCAAGCTTTATCATGATGTTGTGGGATCAACGGGTGCCATAGTTATTCCCCCACTACCACCGGGACATACGTTTGTGGTTACTAGCAGTCTGATGCAAATTCTTACATCTAGAGAGTTATTCCATGGTTTTCCATTTGAAGACCCATATTATCATCTAAGTAAAGGCATCAGCGTGTGTAACAATAGTGTGGTGGGGAAGGGAGACTTAGAAATAGATACGATCGGTTTGCATGTGTTACCACTATCATTGAAAGGTGATGCTACTATGTGGCTATCTAAACTCTCATATAACTTGATTACCACATGGGCGGAGCTACATATAGTGTTCCTGGAGAAATACTTCCCTATGTTGAAAATTTAAAGCTCAATGATAAAGTTCACAACTTCATGGCTCTACATGGGGAGTCAGACATTGATTCTTGGGACAGATTTATAGGTTTCATGAGAAGCGTGCCAAAACACCATATTTATTATGAATTGCTCAAGGATCACTTTTACAGAGGAATGGATGACAATGGGAAAGTTGTGTGAGATACTATTGATGGATTATCTTATGCGGAAAACACATTTCAGAAGATTGGTGAGAAACTTAGGAAGATCTCCAAGAATAATAAGGCATGGAGCACTTGAATGTCGCCTACTACAAAGAGCAATTTTTTATGCAAGCTACAGAGAATCGATCCAATGATGATATTCGTGAAGAGATAACACATTTGAGAATAAAGGTTCGCTTAGTATTGAAACATGTGAGTGCAAGTGCTGAGAAAGTCAATGTAGTAATCTATCATAATAGAGAACCACTGGGTGATGAGTATGTCTATGAGGAGGATGTGAACTATGTGAATAATCACATAGGGGGTTTTCGGACAAACGCCTGATAATCCAATCAGGATAACCAAGGTCAAGGAAATCAAGGTAGAAACTGCAGTAATTACAATCGTGAAGGGCACTATAATCGTGATGGGAACTATAATCATGAAAACTACTACAACAGGAATGGGTATAACAATAGAAACGATGAGAGTGGCCTTATGTTCTACAAGGGAATCGAGATGGAGGATCAAGTTTGAATCAGATTAAGGATACAACTATTATGATGATGAAGAGGTTTGACTCAACTAATCACAATGTGAAAGAGATGTGTACTGATTTATCGTGTATTGGTGAAAAAGTAGATTCACATGCAATATCGATTACACAGATTGAGTAGCGGCTGGACAACCTCTCTTCAATTGCAAATCCAAGCCAACAAGGAACACTTCCAGTAATACTATCTAGAATCTATGGAATGATGGACATTGCATACTAGTTACTACTGGGGTGGAAAATACACTATTGACCCTCTTGTGAGGACTAGTGTTGAAAGGGCAAAGGAACTTGTGGAGGATGAATTTGAAGAAGTGGAACAACTAAAGGATTAGAATGATAAGGAAGTTGAAGTCACTCAAAAGGTCATTCTGATGCCAAGAACTCTACCTCTCTTCCCACAAGGTTGGTTAAGAAGACTAAAATAGGAAAGTATCAAAAGCTTATATCCATGTTGAAGCAGTTACCGATTAATGTTCCCTTGATTGAAGAACTAGAATAGATGTGCGAATATGCTAAGTTCATGAAGGATATTGTGACCAAAAAGGAGTTTGTCAGTTTTGAAGGTGATGATAAGTTCCAGCATTGTAGTGTCATTACTAATAGATCGTTACTGCATAAGAAAAAGGATCCAGAGCTTACTATCCCATGTACGATTGGCATGCTAAATTTTTTTAAGTCCTTATGTGACTTGGGAGCTAGCATAAATCTGATGTTGTTATCCGTCCGTATTCAAGAAATTAATCTTGGAAGCCCCAAACTGACTACAATGTGGCTACTTATGGCTGATTGTATTGTGACAAAACCAATTGGGGTTCTAGAAGATGTTTTTGTTAAATTGGAAGCGTTCATATTTTTGGCGGATTTTGTGATATTAGATTGTGAGGGGTTCGCTTTTGTGAGAGGCGCCATGTTTGTATGGTTCACTTTTGCGAACCCATGGCCTCTTTTACAATATCAGAGAGGGGTTTTTGGCCTATAAATTTCACGGTTTATGCCCCATTTTCTATTTTGAGCTTGTCAAACCCTTGGTGGCGATTTTTGAAAGAATTTCTTGTGCTAAATATTAGGGTAAGATTTGTGATCCTAAAACTTCATTTCCCTTTGATTATTTATGGATTATAACATCAAAAATTTGGATTTTTATTGGTTAATGACAAGGTTTTTCAAGAACACCAGTTCTAAACTAAAATGGAGATTGTGAAGTTATTTTGATTCCTTTTCAAAATGATTCTCACCAATGAGTTTCTAAGGCCTTAAATATCATTTTCAAGTATTGATTTTTGGATTCAAATCTACCTTTTGAAATGAGTTTTTGAGTTGATTGACCTATGCTTCTAAGTAATTGATGTGGGTATTATTTGTGTGTTGGAATTAATGGAAATGAGGTGAGGGATTCAATGTTCCACTTGATTAAGCTTAATTATTAAAGAGGGGTTCATTGAAAATGCTATGTGTTAATAATAATTCTTGTGAATTGCCTTGTGATGGCCTTTATTTGATTGATTGATGAAATACCTGATAGCATGAATGTGAACTTGAATTACTTAAATTGTTGTCTCTTCCTTATAGTGTGAACTTGCTTATGTGCATTTGATTGTTGTTCATGGTGATGAGACTCATCATATAAAGTCAATGGAAAATGATTCCAGCTAGTGAAATGGTATAAAACCGACGAGAAATGGTTCTTGTTAGTGATTTAATATATAGCTTATGGGAAGTGGTTCTGGCTAGTGAAACGATACAAATTCAATAGGAAATGGTTACATCTAGTAATTTAATATAAATCCAATGGGAAATGGTGTCATCTAGTGAAATGATTTAAAGTCGATGGAAAATGGTTTTGGCTAGTGAAATGATATAAAGCCAATGGGAAATGGTTCTGGCTAGTGATATTGTGTGGATGGGAAATAGTTTCGGTAAGGGCTTGATAATTATGATTTTATGCATTTTGATTATTATGTTGGACTTACTTGTCAACTGTGATTGATGCTTCTGTTCTTGATCTTATTGACATTGAGATTGACTTACTTGAATCGTGTTGGCTATTGAATTGTGATTATTTAGCCTTGTGAGTTATATATTGTAGAACTGTTAGCTTGGGCTGATTTCTCTGTAGGTTGTAGTTTGAGGAGGTTCGGTTGGGATGAAAAGGGTACTCGATTTCTAGCTAGTTGCTTTGTTCAGTAGGTTTCCTGTTAGGTAACGTGTTGTTGGAACTCACCCATTGATCTACACTTGTGTAGGTTCTGAGCCTGGTTATGTGTGATCGTTTTTGTTGTCCTACATATCGAGGCTTATCAAAGGACTATTGAGAGGTAGTTGTTTGTTGTCCTAGCGGGCTCTCTTTTCCTTTTATGTTATGCTTTGTTGTATTTGAGAACAAACACATTGAGACTATGTAATTATTTCAATTCTGTACTTTTTGGTATTAGAGGCTTGTACATGTGACAACCAGGTTTTGGGGTGTTAACAGAATGAATAAGTTTTAAGCTTTTTTTGTGCTTGTTTCATCTTTCCACTTTTCTTTCGTTTTGTTTGGTTGAGGTTGACTTGTCTTGGTGGGAATAGGCAAGTGGTCATCACGTTCAATTTTGGGTCGTGACAAATGATATCAGAGCCCTAGGTTAATAGGTCTCACGTGTCTACAAGCCAAGTCTAAGTAGAGAGTGTGAATTAGTAGCATCTGGTGAGCGCTTCATTGCTTTGATTGGCAAGACATTTTTCGAATTGATATGGTTCTTTTTATCTTTTTAAAAACTCTTAGAGTCGCTCCATTTTTCGAATTTTGCGCCGGTCACGGTCCTAAATTAGATCGTGACAGTAGTAAATATAACAGTTTTATTGACATGACACTAAATTGTGTTTATATACTATTAGCGACTTGTGTTTAGGGACGAAAGATTGACGAATTTTGTTTCGTCATAAATAACTTTTTGTGACGAAATATAATTTTAAAGTGATAATATAATTCATCACTGATAATGAATTTTTTTTGTAGTGTGTCTTTTCACAACAACATATAGCACGGTTTATATCATTTGTGTACATTTTTATGCCTTTAAGCAATGATTGTTAATCATATATTTTGAAGTATTTTAATAATAGAAAAATTGAGACTAAGAGTTCTTTCTTCATAATCTAAATAAAAAACATTAAAATCTTACTATCAAATACAATGAAGGAATCAGTGACTTATCCCAAAATTTAACATTTTGATTTTGACACTTAGCTTCAAACTTTGTTATCTTTTTAGTCTGACAAAATAGTAAACACACTGACACTGCATAGGCATTACTTATTTGATAGTATTAAGCATACAATAGGCCCTCAGGCCTCAACTTATCACACTCAACCTGCATATTCTTTGTTCAAAGATTTTGGTAGAGTTCCACAGCCAGTCTTGGAGAAACAAATGGTTGAAGAGGCTTCACTTTAGGTAAGGCAATGCCTAAGCCCTCACTTAAATCTATTGGTTCCTCTCTTGTCGTTGATATATTGAATCCATGAAGTAATTTTGCTAGCGTCAAATGCACTACTTGACTTCCAAACGTCAAACCAGGGCACATTCTTCTTCCAGAGCTAAACGGAATATATTCAAAATTTTGTCCTCTAAAATTAAACTCTGAATGTTCCTTCAAGAACCACCTCTCTGGTTTAAACTCATTCGGATCTTCCCAAAATCTCGAGTCTCGTTGAAGCTTCCACAAGTTAACAATCAAACGAGTTCCCTTTTTAATATGATAATTACCAACGTAACAGTCTTCGATGGCCTCTCGAGGCCCTGCCAAAGGACCGGGTGGGTAGAGACGTAAGGTTTCTTTTACTATGGCTTGCAAATAAGGAAGGTTTTTGATGTCGGATTCTTCAACCCATCTATTTCTTCCTACATGCTCATCTAGCTCATCCTGGGCTAATTTCAATGAGCGGGTGTCATTTATTAGCATAGATAGTGCCCATATTAATGTCTCTGCAGTGCTCTCTGAGGCTGTCATGATAAGTATCTGCGCAAGTAACATTCTTTTCATGACGGACTAAATCGAAAGTGTGCAAGATAAATTAGGATAAGAAAATATAAACTTATAATTCTTAGTATAATTTTAGGTTTTAATTACATAGAGCATATAGTGGTAATCAGTTAACTTTATCATTGTTCAATATAATTATGTCTACAAAAAATATTTTTCTTTGTTGATTAGGTGAAAAATTATAAATAGAAAAAAAGAATTAATATTTTGGTAAATAAAATTATTAAGGTCAAATCATATTTCTTTATTTTGTTCCTTCCATCATTCCTCACTTTTATGAATTATGATACGCCAAATCTGATTCGATGGTGAGTGAAGTAATTTTTTTTCTTCAATTTATTAGAATGGCGTGTTTCATGCCATTAATGAACTTGAAAACAAGAGGGATTTGCTTTATTTATATAAATAAACGGAATGTTGTACACGAAATAATTGAAAAAGTATAGGATATTTGTAACAAATACTTACTCTATTCGTTTTTAGTTGTCATAATTTTCATTTTAGAATAAGCCATAATGTCGTTATCCCATTTTACTTGTCCATTTTGAAAAATCAAGAAAAGACAATTTTTTTACCTATTATTTCCTCAATTAATAAATTTTGAAAAAGGTAAAACCTCTTTAATGAGTAAATTGATTTTGGAATTCTAGGAGTAAAAGAGTAAACTCAATACGACAATTATTATTTTCTTAATAAGTGTATCAAGTCAAAAATGGACAAGTAAATAGGAACAGAGAAAGTATGAATTTTGACTAATATTTTAAGATGTATTTTTCATCAAGATGAAAAAAATTGCAATTCATAGTACTTTTGGTATACTTTTTAAAAAATATCTAAAATTTTATTTTTAAAAATCAAAGGAATAAAATCTAATTTAACTTTAAAAATTAATGAATTTGACTCTAAAAAACGCAACATAACAACTAAAAAGGAACCGAGAGAATAACTTTTAATAACTTTTAAGCTCAGATTGGGGCATCCAATTATATTCATGACATGGGCCATGGCTATAAGTAACCAAAGCAGTTGAGATAAAGATGGCTTACCAAAGCTGTTGCCTTGATAATGGCATTACGGTCGTATCCAGACTCCATTGTTTCCTCAGGAAGAGTAGAAAGCATCACATCAAAAAAATCAGATTGGTCTGATCCACTAGAATTTGAATCACAATCTTTTCTTTTCTCTATATGTTGTTTTAACCAGTTATCCAACACACTATCAACTTCTTTATTAGTCTGTTTCATTGATTTAATGTATCCACCAATATCCATCCATTCAATCGACGGAATTGCATCAGAAAAAACAAAAGTCCCACCGAGGTACAACACTTTCTTTATTGACTCCTTGAAATTCATCTCCGCCTCAAAACATCCGGTAAATCGCTTCCCAACAAGCATTCTGATGATTATATTGAACGTTATGTTCTCAAACCAACTACTTAAGTTCACTTCACTATTATTATTACTACTACAATTTGAGTACAAGTCTTTTATAGAGCAACTCACTTCTGATGTACGGACGTGCTTTAGCTTCTCAAGTCGACTGTTGGTTAAGAGTTCAACAGTTACCATTTTACGAATATCACGCCAGTATTGTCCGTAAGGGGCTAAAGCAAAAATTGCTCCATTGTAGCCTAAGTACTTGCTTAATGCCATGCTTGGTCGACTAGCAAATATTTTATCATTGCCAGCTGTGAAGCAATCTTTAACCATTTCCCAACTGCTGACAACAAGAGCTGGATGGGATCCCAGCTGCAGTTGAAAAATGGGTCCATATTTATCTGTCATGAGTCCAAGGATTCGACAAACAGGAAGATCGCCACTAAGAAGATAGAGGTGACCTATAAAGGGCAACGCACCTGGAGCTTTAGGTGCAACAGTTTCTCTGTTTCTAGTTTTGTATTTGCAAGCAACAAAAAGGGCTAACAACCAAGCAATTGATAGTGCTAAGAGTTTAGAAAGAAAATACATGTTGATTATATGGTAGCTAAGTAATGGACTGAAATTTTAGAAGCTATTGAGGTTACTACTAGAGGAGAGTAGATAGTGGGTATTTATAATTGAACTGCGGTGTTAGAAACACTTGTGTTTTTTTTTTTTTTTTTTTTGGGGGGGGGGGGGGGG
>JAJOOR010008200.1:0-35874 GCA_036250505.1 Solanum acaule | reverse complement strand
GTTTATAGATTTAAAAATCCGACACAAATAGTTTGGTTTGATATTTGAAAAATCCGAACCAACCCGATCATGTACATTCCTACCTTTATTAACTGATTATGTTGACATGATCAACATTAATATATAACGTAATTTTTTGACTAAAATTTTTGCCAAACATATATGAATACTTTACCGGAAAAACTCAAAAATCCGAAAAAATCTGAGGTTGAAAAATCCGAGTTTTATTGGTTTGGTTTGGTTTATAGATTTAAAAATCCGACACAAATAGTTTGGTTTGATATTTGAAAAATCCGAACCAACCCGATCATGTACATTCCTACCTTTATTAACTGATTATGTTGACATGATCAACATTAATATATAACGTAATTTTTTGACTAAAATTTTTGCCAAACATATATGAATACTTTACCGGAAAAACTCAAAAATCCGAAAAAATCTGAGGTTGAAAAATCCGAGTTTTATTGGTTTGGTTTGGTTTATAGATTTAAAAATCCGACACAAATAGTTTGGTTTGATATTTGAAAAATCCGAACCAACCCGATCATGTACATTCCTACCTTTATTAACTGATTCTGTTGACATAATCAACATTAATATATAACGTAATTTTTTGACTAAAATTTTTGCCAAATCTATAATTGAAAAGAACTAGGGAGACATGCATAGTAATTTGTCCCTTGAATGACTAACAAAATTTATATTTGGTTTTGGCTAAATAATGGAAGTTAGTGATGAGTAGTCTTTTGTCTCCATTTTTTGTTCAATGACTTATTCATTACTTTCATTTTGAGTTGATTTTTCAAATGGTAACCTAACTTTAAAAGGTTTTTAATATTAATCTGAAAATTCTTCCTTTTTCAATGATAATTTGAAAATTACTCATCTGATGGAAGTCATTAAAATAAACAAGAACAAAAGATGACTGTGTGATAAAATATTCTCTAATAAAGACGACTTTGTTGAAAACACTTATGAGCTAATACTCATTTTCTTCTCTTCCACTTCCTCCTTTATCTATTTTGTTTTGGGAAAATTTTCAAAATGTCAGTATTTTGACATTTAATAAGACCCCTTAGCCACACTTTCAATATTTATTTAAAATGTTAATATTTTAGTTTGTTATGTATTTGATATTTTTTATTTGTTTGATTTGCAAGAATACAATTATTTAATAACAAGAAGGAGAAAATCACTAACTTCTTCATTAACCTTAACATAAAATCTCTACCATTGAAGAATATATATCAATAAGTTCACAATTCAATGACATTTAAACATAAAATCTTATTGAGTAATTAGTGGTTATGGCTTCTGAAATAGTTGTCCCTACATTATGGAGACATAACTAACTCTTGTTTCTTGTTTTCTTTTCTCATAATTAATTTGATGTCAATGGAAAGCTCAAGTTATCTATACTTGTTGTACCGATAAATGGCTGTGATAGGGCGATACGTACCCTTTTATCTTTAATTAAAAAAATTGAGTTTCGGTTCTACTTGGTATACAAAATCTCTTTTTTTAGGATACACTTTGTCTTTCTAAGTGGAACTTTCCGATGTGAATATTACTAAATATGTAATTATCAGTTTTAATAAGTGGTACACTTATTATTATTGTAGTTGAGAGAGTTTTTTCGATGATAAAGTTGATTAAGATTGATTTGTAAAATTGAATGGACAATGACTTTTTGAGTGATCTTTTTTCGATATCTTATATATATAAAAAAAAAAGTATTTAGTACTATTTCTAACGAGTCTATGATAATACATTTTAGAAAATGAAAATTTTGTCTAGGAGAATTTTAGTAATCTACTTGTGTTTCTTTTTACATATATATGATGTTTTATTGTAATTTATTCTTTGTGTACTTATTTAAATGCTAATATCACTTGTGAAAAGTCATGTGTACATCACTATCACCGAAAATGATAATTAAGGTCATATAGACAAAATTTGGATTAAACAACACAAATTTGAATCAACAATCCAAGTATCCTATCATAGTGAATTTTGAATATCACATGATTAATAAAAAATAACTCCAAATATACATGAACCCCGTTGGGTAATACCAAAGAAAGAGAGAGAGAACACGCATATTTTTAAAAAAAATTGTTGATTGTCCTTGAATTATAGCACAAGCAACTTGTCGTATCCAAGCATTAATCTCTAGAAGCTTATGGAATGTTCGATTTATATATATGACCTCAATGACAACATTACATAATGCATTTTTTAACTAGACAAATAACCACAAATGTACCATATCGAAAAGATAAAAACGAACAAGGAAATGACTACATGTAATAAAACACGTACATATAATTATACAAGCTAATCAGTAGACGCAAAACTTAGATTATCTCCTAAACACAATATTCTCTATAAACTTCACAAAACACTTGACTATCTTAACCTTAACTTTCCCTCTCTTTGGTGGAAATCTTTCTTTTTTTTCCCTCACAACAATGTCCTTCATGGCTGGTTGATAACTCATAAATTCTAAGAAAAAAAAAAAGAGAAAATCTCAGCCTATAAATATGAAAATCTTTGTTGTTGTTTTTCTTTCTTTCACATATTTAGAACTAGGAGATGTAAAGTTATTTATAGAAAAAACTAACCATAATTTGAATTATTACGAGGAAAGAAAAAGTTTCAAGTCAATAATTGACATGACATGCACACGGCCATGGGACTTTTAACTTTATCCACTTGACTCCACGGGTCGTCAGGTTTGAAGACAGGTTAGGTAGGTTATGTCGGTATTAGTTATATATATTGATTGAGATTAGTTATATTAAAATTACTTTATATTGATTGTTTAGTTTGTTGTATTAAAAATATATACATGGCATAATTTCTAAGAAGAATTATTTACAAAAAAAATATTCTTCACCTTATTTACTAGAAAAAGGTCCGGGTGACCTTAAGGGTATTTTTGTCATTTTTATTGTTTCATGTAAGGATAACTAATCCCGTTACTTTGGTAGGGATAACTTATCATGATTCTAATTACTAATCCTAGTATAAATTATCTCAGGATCAGTAATCAAACAAGAGATAAAACAATACTAAATTTTGATCTCAGAACTATCTATGGTTGTCCATCATACTAAACGACCCATCAGAATTTAAGTTGTATATGTCGTTTGTGTAACGATCTCAAATTAATAATAATAATTGTTCATGGTTAATGCATAGTGAATATTTTAATAAGTCAAAATTGTAAATAGCCATAGGAAAATGGTCTAATATGATCACTTACAATTCGAACAGAAGATAAATTATTTTTAGATCTCGTACGTGAGAAAATGAAAATATATGGTAAATTACAAGACATAATAAATTAATCTTATGAATTCTAAATTTCCATGTCCTCCATTAACAAATTAATATGTTTCTCTTTGTGAGAACAATGAAAGCTCTGCTTGAGGAGAGAAGCAGACAGGTCAAAGTAGTGTCCTCTTAAGGAATATAAATAAAAGTGAAAAGTTTGAAGTCTATAAGGAAAGATCAATAATTTGTTAAAATTCCATATATGTGATGTGAATTCAATGTATCTCTTTCTTTTTGAGAAGTCCTAGATGTTAAAAATAGATATCGGGTCGGATCTATCCATAAGGAATGTTGATTAACTCATTAGTCTCGTTAGCTTGTTGGCCTCCTAAACATTATTTATAAAGTTATAATGTAGAAAGTATCATTATGAGTATTGAAAAAAGAGATATGCATCTCCTAGAGCAAATTTAGGCTATGGACAAAGGGAATTCATCCACTTCGTGAGAATTCTTGATTACGGTTAACTTACACATTTTCAACTCACTAAGGACCTTAGATAGGAGAATAAGGAGATCGAGGATTAGAATAAACAGTTAGTAGGTAGTCCATTTTTTTCTCCATTCCTAGTTGTAGAACATGGTTCTACTTTGGAGAACTTTTTTGTTACATTACCATTATTATTATTATTGTTATGATATCATTATCTTATTCTTCAATTTCATTACTACTGTTGTTTCTTTACTTCGATTATTCTACTATTTTTACTATCAGTACTTTCCTCTTTTCACTATTTTCATCATAGCTTTCTACTCTGACATTCCTTTTCAAATTGTTCTGTAAAACGCTTTTTTTAAGCTAAGGGTCTATCAAAAACAACTTCTCTACCCCATAAATGTAGTGATAAGGTTTGCGTACAACCACCCTCCATAGACCCCACTTGTGGAATGGTCTATGTTGCTGTTGTTGAAGGATATGTTCTGATGCATGTATTTATTTATCTGTTCATGCCTTTTATGAATGATGCAGTAAGCAACTCAATTGAAATAAATCTTTTGAGTTCAAATGTCACATAAATTGTAGCATTTTTTCCCTCTTTGAGCAGCCAGTGGTGATTCCTGTCAAACCAGATATTATTCACAAAACACAACCAGCATAACAGGCAGACAATTATCATTTTCTTCATTGATACAACTTTACATACTTTATACAATTTTAAACGAATTGACCATGATATTTTTTTCACTTATACACGTAGCTGCATCGATCTAAAATCAAGCAACGTTTTACATTTCGAAAGCTCATTTTGTTATAGCAAGAATGGAATAGACCAAAAGAAATGTGACTATAACAATTGCTCCAACAAGAGTGAATTGTGGACTTGTCCATAGCATAAGGTTTGATTTCTCTGCTCTCTTAATAGGATCAACCTCTTCAGATAACGGATATTCAGAACGCTTAGGATTCCATGTTACGTACTTGTTTGGAGAGAATTGCGAAAAGATGTTTGAGAAGATGTTCTTCCTGCTTCGCTTCCTGAAGCTTGACCAGGCTTTGTCCCAATCAGTTGAGGATTTATCACCTACAAAAGGAAAATAATGTTAATTCATACTGAATTTACCAAGTATGTAAGGTGCAAGAAAGTGCAAGTGGTACACGTTGAGGATAAAATGATAAAAGGTCGCTTAATATGGCTTGGTGGTATCTTGTGTCATCCTACAGATACCGGTTCGTAAGTGTGGAAACTATGGTGACGGAAGGTGTTACGAGGTAGACCTAAATCACATGGAATGAAGTTGTCTCGAAAGACCTACAATTTCTTGGTATTACCCTAGAATATTCTAACAAATGCAAACTTTGTTAAAATGACAACAACATACCTACTGTAGTCCCACAAGTGGGGGTCTAGGAAGGATAGAGTGTGCGCAGACCTTATCCCTACCTTGGGAGATAGAAAAATTATTTCCGATAGACCCTCGGCTCAAGGAAAAACATTTCAAAGCAGGTAAAATAAACTTAGCTAAAATGGAGGAAGAATAATCCATGTAGGTGATTTTTCACTTTTATTTTAATTAGGTATGATGATGACACGAGTTGAGCTTAGAAGTAACAATGAGGTTTCATATAGCCGACTTCACATTGCTTGGGACTGAAGCGTACTTCTTGTTGTTGTTTAACTAACAATACTAAGATCTAAGTCCACAAGTAGAAAGAATCACTTCCTAAAAGAACACAAGGTATTGCAAGTTCAACTCTGTAACAACATTTCACCAAAGGTGCATATAGATGCCAGCAAATGCCTCCACTTTATATAATTCTTAAGTAAATAAAACCTAGAGTTAATGGTAAAATACACACCTAAACTATCACTTTTTCGCGAGTACCATACCTCAACCTAGAGTTAAAATCTTGTGTCCTTGTTTCTCTTTTTTTTATTCTTGTTGATTACCTCATGTTAGTGTCCATTTATATTCCTATATATATTGTGAATTTATTTGTGTGCGCTATTTTCTCCCAATAACACACTCTAATTGCCATTCTGATTCTCTTATCCATCACATAAGCTCTTTCGATCCAACTCTTCGTGTTCTGCTTAGTCTCATCTTATCTAGACCAGCCTAACCAGTTGGAATAATTCAATCAAATAATGGACGGAGCTAGTCAGATTTGCCACAGAAACAAAACTGCAGTCAGACCAGTTCAATCAGTAAAAATCGGAACCATACGTCTCATTTTGAGAAGGAAACACCAGTATCTCAGTATACTCTTTTGGGGGGGGGGGGATGTGTGTATCTCTACCAGCTTTCCAGGCAGTTTCCCAATGTTTGGCACTTCCCATACTTCATGGGTGCAACATCAACAAATTCGCCCATACAAGTTACAGCCTAAGATCCATGACCATATTATGTTAACTGTACTCCATTATTATCTTATTTACTTTGATTCCGATTAACTACTTTTTTTTCTACAAATAAATAGTTCAAGTCACCTAACCAAAATCGGTTTAGAAGTAAGAGGGCCTCTCAACCTCTTTCAAGTTTATGTGCTTCCGACACATAGGGCTAACATTCCATGAGCCAATAGAACAGATTTACTGCCGCTAATCAACATATAAGAGCCATTTGTCCTAATAAACACCCTTATAGAGGAAACTTATAATATGCAACACACAACCACATAGTAGATGTCCTAATGAGGTTGGTCAATATACATGTCTGTCGAAGATTATACCACCAAGCTGTTACTAGGACTCCGACTGACCAAAGATCCCGGGGTACAACTAATGTCTATGATTGATTAGGGCGTCCTCAAACTGCTGGTAGTATATAATGATTATAATCAGGGAAACAGGATACTCAAAACAGAGAAAGCATCAATAATATATGGATGAAAACATATTTTCTTTTTCAATTTGGAACTTTTAGAGTAGCAATGAAATTAAGGACACATGGGAGGTTAATGGACCAAAGTTGGAGAAAATATTATCTCACGGTCTGAGTGGTGCCAAGGCCGATAGAAACAGATAAGCTATGGTGGAAAACGAAAAAGGACAGCAGATTTACAGTTTAACTCTTGCTATAAATTGTTGAACAGCGAAGGGACAATGAGAAAAAGTGTCCAAGATGACCTGGACCACAAAAGCACTCTAGAAAAAGTGGCCAGCTAGCTCACACAGGACAATTTGCTAGGAGGGGTTGTAATTTGTGCAACTGACGTTACATATGTGAAAGCACCCTCCCACACCATCTTGCATTTCAGTGAAGTCTGGCAGTCTAGTGCATGTTGCTCAACTTGTTTGGTGTACACTGGGTTAAGCCTAGGACCTTGAAGGAGGCAGTGCTAAGCTAAGGACAAAAGATGGAGAAACAGACGAAGCCTTTTTTCGGACAATTGGAGTATGCATCGTATGGACAATATGGCTAGAAAGGATCAACAGATGTTTCAAGGAAAGAACAAGCAGATTTATTTAAACAACTGATGGTTAAAGTAGTTAAAACTTTTGGTATAAAATGAAAAATGTACATCATTTTGATAGTATTCTGGAGCAATGTAACAGGCAGAAGCTTCAAGTCTGTCCCTCTTAGGTGCTCGAGTAGGCTATTCAACTGATCCAAATAATTTGTGAGTATGCAGCAGCGTATTTTTTTTATTCTAGAGAGCTGCTTTAGTAAAAGTTATCTCAACAATTATACTAGGTAGAAAGCATGTGTCCATCTATTTGAGGAGGTGGATAGGAACTCCATGAGGTAGTGGTAAGGTCTGCGTACACTCTACCCTCCCCAGACCGCACCTAGTGGGATTTCACTGGGTATGTTGTTGTTGTTTATAGGAACTCATCACCACCCTGCTAGGATACATGGAACTATAACTTGGACTTGTGCAGCTCATGTAAAGATGCAGTGCGAGAATATAAGACATTTATGTAAGGTTGATATTGTCTAAGTTTCAGTATATGTGAAACAGTTGCTTGAGCTTCCAAGAATTTCATGATGAAATTCCTGGAGACAGATTTTCTCTTCTTTACTGTTCTCCTCGTCCTCCTTTTTCTCTAATTGCTGCCTACTTAATCAAGTTTCAGATCTAATTTCTTTATCATTCTCAACATTGGAGTCCTCGTTTTGAAGCCTAAGCATACTACTTCCAACTATAATGCCTTAGCAGCCCTAAAACCTCCAAACTTACATCGTCTCCAACTCTATTGCAAAGCTGTCTATTTCTCCTTTCATTTCTCGATCCTCAAACAGATTCATTCTCAAGGAATGAGGGATGCTACAAAAGCAAAACTAAGATTGGATTAAGAAGCTGATTCTTTCTAGAGTATGGGGTCCGAACCTCTTTCCCCTTTAATACACAGGAGTAAGAGGTCAGAAATAGATTTAGTCAACACAATCCCGAGTGGTTTCTGAAGAAGAATCCAAATAACATTGATACTTAGTCCTATTTCTTTCTTGTTCTTTTTCAGGTCTCTAAAACCAGTAAAGATCTCCCTAAACAAAATTGGCACTCAGTGGTTGTAAACAGCAAACATTGTCTTTTTGAAACAGCCAGTGGTTAAATTCTAACAGCCACATCCGTGTTATCCTGATTCCAATCATACAGCATATAGTAATGCTAGAACAACACACTTCCCCTAAAGTACAAATTTGCAAATACTCCTTCCCAATCAGCGGTAGATCCAGTATATCATGAACCAACTATCTGGGATGTATATGGTGCATCAGGGACGGAGCTAGAGGGGCAGAAAGGGGTTCATCTGAACATTATATAAGGTTAATTTTGTTCATTATATGTGAAAATCTTGTCTCCGCCACTAGGTGCACCTACTGACTTTAAATACTGGATTGGCCTCTGTAACCATGACCTGCAAGGATTGCACTATAATTCATGTAGTAAATGGTAAAGCTTGCATCTTTCAAAGCATCCTAAGCCATACATAAGCTTTCTAGCAGTTCATCACCACCATCCGTTGATTAGACTAAAGGGCAAATTTAGCTTTTCAGTTCTGAACTACAGAAACTAAAAAACAAAATTTGGTAACAGCCTCAACAATAGAATTAAACAGGGTCAAGCAAATATCAAAGAACGGGTCTAAAGCAACTGAATTGCGACTGAAAGACTATAATTTTTCAGCAATTTTCACCATAACAAAGATAAGGGTTGAGCTATTTATCAATGAATTGTTAAAAATAGATGCTGAATTGCAACTAAAAGGCTAGAACTTTGCAGCATTTTTCACAATAACAAGAAAAGGCCCAAAAGGGTCGAACCAGTTACTAGTGTGTGGTCGAAAGCTACTGATATGCAACAACTTCAACAACACCAAGAAAAGGGTAAGGCATATATCAATGAATGGTCAAAATTTTTGATACTGAAGTGAAATACCCAACCTGAGTGTTGCTGTTGGAATCACCATTTTGCTGTCTAAAGCTATTGAAAATTGCAACTAAAGACTAGAACTTTGCAGCAATTTTCACAATAACAAGAAAAGGGTCAACCCAGCTACAAGTCTAAATGGTCTAAAACTGCTGATATGCATCTAAAGAACAACAATTTCAACAACATCAAGAAAAGGGTCCAAGCCAAATACCAATGAATGGTCAATTTTTTTGATACAGAAGTAAATACCCAACCTCATTTACTGTTTTTATAGTTGGAATTACCATTCTTCTGTCTAAAGCTACTGACTTGCAACTAAAAGACTACAACTTTGAGACAGATTACACTATAACAAGAAAAGGGTCAACCCAGCTACTAGTCAAAATGGTCTAAAACTACTGATATGCAACTAAAGAAGAACAATTTCAAAAAAATCAAGAAAAAGGTCAAGCTATATATCAATTAATGTTCAAAAAAATTGGCACTGAAGTGAAATACCCAACCTGAATTGCTGTTGGAATCACCATTTTGCTGAGAATTTTTTCCTGAACAACAAGGTTTGAGACCCTTTTGAGTTGTTGGACAAGACCATAAACCGTGAGAAGAAATGTTTCTGTATGATAATCGAATATCCATTGGTGTATCTCTGCTTTGATTTCAAGAATTTTGTGTACAAGCAGAGGAAGAGTAAGAATTGAGAAGAGATATACGTGGTGCATAATGCATATAGAGGGTCAAATATTTGAGACTTTTCACTAACAACTTAATGAAAAAAAAATGATGTTACTCTTTATTACTCTTCGGATTTTGATATTCAAATAATTATATTTTAGTCTGTCAATTTTTTTATTTTTTTTATGTATCTTTTAATTATTTTGAATTGTCAATTATTATGATTTATAATATTTTTTTATAGTTTACAAATATATGAATATCATTTCAAAAAAATTGGAGATTTCACGCATAAATTTCCGATCAAACTTAAATTATTTGACTCTCGAAAAATGAAAAGTGTCACATAAATAGAGACAGAAGGAGTATTTTCTTTGATTGGTAAAAAAAAAATATAGATAATAAAACTATGATTTATAGACAAAAGATGAATGAGAATTGCTCGGATGGTAAGTACCTTCACTTCCAATCTTAAAGATTGTGGGTTTAAATTACCAAGGGAGCAAAGATGGAGAACTCATAGGGGTAAAAAAAAGATTTTATGGACAAAAAGAAACAAAAACATTTTGAAAATTTATAAAGTTAGAAGTAATTAGACCCTTGATTATTATTATTATTTTCATTTGAAAAAGGTATTATTTCGCTTATAAAAATAATAATTAAATATCCGTGTAATATCATATTCATAGTTTTTTTTGTATATGATACATAACTATAAAAAATTATCAACTTTTTTTTTGAATCTGTTATGATTTGGAATAGAATTTGAGAAGAAAAATTTGATTGTTTGGAGCTGTTATTTGGGAGAGATTGACATTAATTTGATTTGCATAATTTGGGGAACTGACATTTAATTTTATATTTAATTTCCTTTAATCTCAACAAACTAGTTGTATAATGTATCACAATTAATGTATCTAGATGACTGATATTTGAAAGGATTTTTGTAAAATAGAAAAGAGTAGGGATATAATGTAATTTAGGTCTTACACTATGAGATTTGTGTAAGTTATACTATATATATAGTCATTTTCCTATTAAATGTAATTTTACTATATCACTCTTTGAATGTAATCAATACAATGTAATATATTGTTTCAATTTCTGGCAGAGAATCATAAGGTATTACTCCCTCCGTCCAACAATAATTTTTTTCACTATACTATTTTAGGACGTCCAACAATACTTGTCCACTTTATGAAATCAATGGATAATTTACATTCAGTTCTTAATTTACCATTGTCATTGATTATAATCATTTTCCTATTACATTTTTCAAGACATTGTATTGATTACATTCAAAGAGTGATATAGTAAAATTACATTTCTATTTATATTTTTTAAAGAAGTGTGCAAATCAATAATGGATAAATATTGTTGGACAGAAGGAGTATTAGATTCAGATAGTAAGGACAAGCTAAATAGGTTAAGTAAAAAAAATTGTCATTGATAAAGCTTTTAAAACTTCAAAATTAAATTAGAGTTTGTGAAATTATATAATTATTTTCCATGTTATGTGTTGTCCCAAGAGCTTAGGAACATCTCAAGAACTTCCATCTTAAATTTGAAATGATCTTGAGATTCACAGTTGAAGAACATTATATTCTCACATATTATATATTTATCGCTTGTATAGTTATATATGTCAAATATATATTATGGATAACATCACTACATATGATATACATTAGATATGGATAAGATACATTAGCATACACAATATATCACTTGATCATTTGTATGTCATATTTTTCTTTTTTCTTTTGAATAACAAGTCTTAAGCTCTAATTAGTGTTATCAAACATAATTCAATATCAATTTATGCAAATTCAATTTTTAAAAAATCTTGTTGTCCTCTATTAATTTTGCCATATTTTTGTGGAAAAATATACAAGGAGATAGGGTATGAAATTACCTTCCTACCTTAAATTAACAAAATAGAAAGCTAAGTATAGTATAGACAATTTTATTTGTCTAACCAAAGATGAAACAAAATAAGTATTCAAAATTAATTTTACAACAAATAGAAACCACATGTACATGAAATAAAAGAGTTTATCATAAGTAATGTTCGAATGTATTGTTTCTTGATCAAATAATTAAGAAATTTTCTTATTAAAACTTTATTCAATACTTTGTATACAAAGTAAAAGAGGAAAAGTAGAGGTCCGATCCAGCTATATAAAAAACCAATAGCAGAGATAAACCAAAAGAGATTTTCTCCTCCAAGTTGGGGATTACATGTATTCCCACAAAATAGCTACAAGTATAAATCAGTTAAATAAATTATGTAGAGTGATTGCAGAAACTATAGACAAACTTGCACACACGTAAAAAAATATAATATTCTAAGAATGAAAAAGTCTAGACAAACATGCCATGACAATTCAAATTAATTTGGATTTCAAATTGGCATCATACATCAAACGAAATATATATATATATGAGAGAAAATTTCACAAATAGCCACTATAATAAACTTTACTAGACTCCTTAACTATGGTTTGCATATTGATGGGCAGTAGCTATAGCTTACTCGCTTGAATAGTTAGCACCTCGCCTGTATAATTCACGGGTACGTTTGTATAATTCACGTGTATTTCTATAATTGAGTTATTTTCATCTGTATTTGATACAAATAAGGTAAAACTTGAAATAACAAATTTATACAAATACAAATATCTAAACCTTAAACAGTTTTACAAATTATTTTATACAAATTACATTATGCCAAAGTAATACAAATTTCGAAAACTACACGATTATACAAACTTTAAAAAGTTATACAAAAAAGATTGAATGTATATGATGATCAAACTGAAAAATCAAAGGAAATCACCGTTATATAACAAATACAAATCAAACGAAGAATTGTTAGTGATGAATTATACAAACTCGAACCACAACCCATGTAATTAACTCTAAATGTTAGTGGCAAATTGTATATTAGCTAAATTTTAGCTATGTTAACTAATTAACTAGTATATGTTTGTTTACTTGCGTAATTTCCTCTAAAAAATAACATTTTTGAGAATATCGATAGATCGAATTGGGTCGGGTGTCCATGTTTACTACAAGAGTCATGGGCTTGAGCCCAACATCTCATTCAGGCTTGGCCCATTTCCTATATCTCTTCTTCTCTAAATGCTATATATTCACATTTCAGGTCGAAACCCTAATTTTCTCTTTAAGGTTTCACTCGCACTTCTACCGAAAAACCCTAGCAGCCCCCCCTCCCCCTGCAATGGCCACCGCTGCCGCCATCCCTACCACCACCGTGCATAGCCTGGAAAATGATATGGCCACTGACAGCGCCGCCGTTCCCCTTCCCGCCGTAATGAAGGCTCCGATCCGTCCTGATGTGGTCACCTACGTCCACTCCAACATTTCCAAAAACGCCCGGCAACCTTATGCAGTGTCGAGGAAAGCCGGTCACCAGACCTCTGCTGAGTCATGGGGTACCGGACGTGCTGTGTCACGTATCCCTCGTGTTCCCGGTGGTGGTACTCACCGTGCCGGACAGGGAGCTTTCGGTAACATGTGTCGTGGTGGACGGATGTTCGCTCCAACGCAGATCTGGCGCCGATGGCATAGGAAGATCCCTGTTAACCAGAAAAGGTATGCTGTTGCTTCAGCTATTGCTGCATCTTCCGTTCCTTCATTGGTTCTCGCTCGTGGTCACCGTATTGAATCGGTCCCTGAGCTACCTCTCGTTATTTCCGATTCAATTGAGGGTATTGAGAAGACTAGTAATGCTATAAAAGCTTTGAAGCAAATTGGTGCTTACCCAGATGCTGAGAAGGCTAAGGACAGCCATGCTATTCGCCAAGGAAAGGGAAAAATGCGTAACCGTCGTTACATTTCCCGAAAAGGTCCATTGATTGTGTATGGAACTGAAGGAGCTAAGCTCGTGAAGGCATTCAGGAACATTCCTGGTGTTGAAATCTGCCATGTTGATCGTTTGAATCTTCTCAAGCTTGCTCCAGGTGGTCACCTTGGTAGGTTTATTATCTGGACCAAATGTGCTTATGAGAAATTGGATGGCATTTATGGTACATTCGATAAGCCATCACTGAAGAAGAAGGGATATTTGTTGCCAAGGCCAAAGATGGTGAATGCTGATCTTGCCAGGATTATCAATTCGGATGAGGTGCAGTCTGTTGTTAGACCAATCAAGAAGGATGTTAACAAGAGGGCAACTTTGAAGAAGAATCCATTGAAGAACCTGAACGTATTGCTGAAGCTCAATCCTTATGCAAAGACTGCCAGGAGGATGTCCCTTTTGGCCGAGGCACAGCGTGTCAAGGCCAAGAAGGAGAAGCTCGACAAGAAGAGACATCAAATTACAAAGGTATCATCTTTAGAAGTTTTGTTTAACCTTATAATTTGCGATAATCTAATGCATACATAGTTAAACAAGTAATTGCAACTATTTGTTTATTTAAACTAGGTAGAAGCGAATGATTAAAGAAAGAAAAATCAAATATTTGCACATAAAGTTGTGTTTAGTATTGAACTAGATAATGTAGGAGTTCTAAATAATGGTATGATTAATAACTAATCTTGGTTTTGTTTTGATTAATAATGATTTGGCTTTTGTGCTATTTATCCCTTGTGAATAGAACCGCTGTTTTTGTACATGGCAAACCTTAATTATTAATTTGGTTAGTTTATGATATTTCATTTGGTTCAGTTGTATTCTGCTCCTTGCAGTATGTCGCTCAAATGTGCTGAGAAGATGCTTATTACTATTGTAGTGGTAGGGTTTGGTGTGGTCATGTTATGCTCCGTTTAGTATGTCACTTGAACGTGCTAAGAAGATGCTATTTACTATTGTAGTGATACAAGTGTCCTGATTGGTTCAGTCGTGTTCTGCGTGTTCTGGATGCTTATTACTATTGTAGTGATACAAGTATAGGGAAGTTTTCCTTTTTGGGCTTTTAGCTAAGAACAAGTGTTAAATGCATTAGAAGCTTCAATCAAAGCTGTTTGAACCGTGTTTGGCAATTATGTGAAATTGGTTGAGTGTTGAAAAGTTTATTTGATGCTTGGGAGATTAGAAATGGTAGTGTTTCGTGCATTAGAAGCTTCAATCAAAGCTGTTTGAACTGTGTTTGGCAATTATGTGAATTTGGTTAAGTGTAGAAAAGTTTCTTAGATGCTTGGAGATTAGAAATGGTATATAGATAGTAATACAGATGTTGCTTTATTGCTGCATCTACTGTATTATTTTTTGGCGTTTCTCTTATGCTTGAGAAGCTCCTCTTATCCTGTTTATATTCTTGTACAATTATATGCGGAATCATAGATTACACTTGCATAGCTCTTTGTACTAAATAACATCTTATAGGTGTCTCCCATTCTGTGTCCTCTATAAAGAACCAACTCCCACTGTTTTCCTGATTCCATATTTTTGTTGCAGGAGGAGGCATCAGCAATCAGGGGTGCAAGTCATTCGTGGTACAAGACCATGATCTCAGATTCTGATTATGCAGAGTTCGACAACTTCACAAAGTGGCTCGGAGTTTCTCAGTAAAGGGACTTTACTTTTATGAACTCATGTTAGAAAGTTTTTTGTTTAGTCTGCTGTTTTGTTCTACTTTGCTGGCCCAAGACATGAAAGATATTGAGTGGGAGGAAATCCATGGGCTCGTTACCTGGCTTTTCCTTGCCTACATTTTGAGTTTTCATTTTAGCTGGAGTATTACATGGTATGGAATTAAGGATTTTTATGGAGTAGTTTGTTTTTGATGGTTTGTTTTCTAATATTGCATGTGGGATTTCATCTTTCTTCTGCTGCATATGCATACAACAAATAGCAGATTGACCTTAAATAGAGACATCCCATTGGTTTTTGAACTGAAAAATCCCAATACCACAAATGTTCACACACCTAGATATAATTTCATTGATGTTGTATATTATTATTGTGACTATACCATTAGTTGTTAATCTAAATTGTCTTTGTTCACTCAAAGTTATCCTCACTTCTTAGTTGGAATTAAATAGTTTAGGGGTATTTTTCGTCTTTTTAAATAAAATGGAAAAACTTAGTGTACATTGAAACATGACTAGATGGTAGAATGGAGAAGAGAGGAGTAGGGAGTGTAATAATAATAATATTGATCGTATTTATAGTGCTCAAAGAAACATAGAATGATCAATTGTTGTTCTGGTTCTTGTTGGAGTCCAAAAGGGCCTAATTAGGTTTGGCCCTAATATCAAAACCATGGAGCGAGCCCAGTAGCTATTTCGTTTTCTTCAAAGGATGACTGCTTATAGGCCCACCTTCTAATTCGTTGTGTTCTTAACATATGTGATTGATTCTTCGAAATGTAATTTGACTATACATACAAGTTCATGTCGTTATTTGTGACTCGTAGAAATCGGAATCATGACCAAGGTATTGATAGTTGGATGGCGATGGATATAAACGAGAAGATTGACATGACTATTTCTATATGTAAAAGAATGTATCAAGTCGGCTCCATGAGTACAAGTATAGAGGTTCAAAAAGTGTTTAGGTAGTAGCCGAGGTTGTTTTCCATAAGCTTAGAAACTCTAGTTTCTTTTTGTTTACGTAAGTACTCTTGGAACCATAGTCAAGTACAAAGCACCACTCGATATTGCATGAAGGGCTTCTATTGCATCAACGGTGGAAATGGAGAGCAGGCTTCAAAATTGCTCTTTTTAATTGACATTTCTTACTATTATTATATATTTTACAATGTTACAAACAAAATATCAAACTCTCATTTAACGTTTGTAACAACAATAAAACTTTATTTACATAATTTCTAAAATATCTTTATTGTTCTTTTAGAAAGTACTGCAAAGGATTTTCCCTTGCAGAGGGTATATCAAAAACAATTTTCTACCTTATAGAGATAAAATAAGATATGCGTGTATTCTATCCTCCTCAAACTCCACTTATGAGATTACAAGATGTTTTATTATTCTTATTCACTAGGGAGATAAGTTTGTATTCTAATATTGAGTTGTCAACTTTACTTATGCTTGTCTAGTTTCTTTTTCATCTCTTTTCATGTCAAAGATAAGAAATGAAATGATGAAGAAACACAATTATGAATTTATATTCGAATCAGACAATAGTAAATTTCAAGGTGAATAGTACAACTTTATTTGATGAGGGCAAATATATTCAATACATCATCACTTCTTATTAATTAAAATTAAAAATTAATGAATTGAAATATTCCATTGTGTGCCCAAATATTATATTCTACATTTGTAGCCTCAAGCAATTTGAGGAAACCTTTTTGTTTTAATTTTTGGTTCATATTTTCTTAGGGGGAGGTAGGTCCAGTCCAAGCTTGTGCGGTAATATAAAAAAACGATGTTTTCAATGCCTTTGATAGATTTACTCGTCTAAAAAATAGGTAATAACAAAAAAAGAAAATTATTTTTTTTTCTAGCCAATGATAGATTTACTCGTCTAAATGAAATATCTTAATCACGATAGGATTTTAGTGTGGATAGATAGATCGATGATGGACTCTCTCTACTTTTAATCAGATATCTAGAGTTCAAACTTTGAACATTTCCCACTTAAATAAGTCGTATTCGATGTAAATTTGAATTAGTCGAGTCAATGTATTACATATACTACCAAAAAATTCCTTTAAAAATCTACTTTTTAAAATATTATTGTTTTAAAAAACCTTGTCTTAAAACTCGATCATATGATATTCCATTGCTACTTACCTAATTTGGAAGATGCATATATAGCCGAATGGATGTGATGGGAATGGAGTACCTCTACTTTTAATTATAAGTCTCGAGTTCAAATCGTACCTCGAATATTTTCAACTTAAATAGTCTTATATGATGTGAATTTGTATTAGCCACGTCAGTGCGTTACAAATCCTAAAATTTTACAAAAAAAATCCTTAAAAACCCATCTTTTTTTAATTTTAAAAAAACTTGTCTTATACTCTATAATAAGAAATATTATGGGACGGATGGATCCCTCCATTATCAAATTCAAATTGCGAGCATTTTCAATTTAAATGAGTTTTATACAACGTTAATATTTATTAATCGGGTGCATTAATTATACATAAAAAATCCTTTAAAAATATGTATACCTTTTTTAATTTATAGACTATGCAAACAACCTTAACTAGGTTTAGAGGAATAATCCTCATCATAATTATTCCATGAATTAGTCAATTTAAAGAAAAAAAACAAATATTAGATGACAATCTCATACGGCAATTGATTATTTTTTTCTTAGAAGAAAGTTCATTCTTGTTTAGTACATTATTATTTAAATTAATAAGCCTTAAAAGCAAACATACCGTTTTACACTAATTAAGAATTAATTAATGACTTGATGTGATTATTGACTTCTTAAACATGTTTTCTCCAAGTAGAATGACATTATGAAGATATATTAGACGTTAACAATATATTCAGTATAATCATTTGAGAAGAATAACATATGTACATATTTCATTCCTACCTTATAAACACATAATTTTCTTATGATTTTTTTATTATTATTAATATGAAAATTATTTAACTAAATTTATCTCCTCTTTTAAATGAATAATTAATGAATGCATGTCTTCTTAGAAAAAAAATTAAAGTTAACAATTTTTAAAAGTGACATATATTTTTGACCAAACAATGATTGTCTATCTTTTGAAACTTTGACGGCAATTTCGAACTTATCTTATTAGTATCCTATAAAGTTATTAATTTGAAGAAAAAGAAAAGATTATCAGATAAATACATATATATGATTTTTTAGAGCCTAATGTAGTTTTTAAGTGCTATTTTTAAATTTATCTTTTGATGGCTAATGTAACTTCCTATTGCAATTTTTAGAATTTAATGAGATTTTTCCTAATGTTTTTAGTTTTAAAAATATTACGATTTCCGTCAATCTAATATTTAGAGTTGTTAAATATTTGATTGAGACCAAAATTACTCACTTTTAATAAATTTATAGGATAATAATAATTAAAATCATACTTTATGAATTATTTGTACGCTCCCAAACATAATGGACCATTTTTTTCTAACATTAATGTAAGATGATTACGTCATTATATTGTTCACACTAATTACAACAATAATGTTATATTCACGTAATCTCATAAATAAGATCCAGATAGAATATAATATATGCAAATTCTTCGTATATTAAACTTTTTATATTCTTAGTTCCTTAGTGAAATTTTGATTTTCACCAATGCCTCCATAGCCTCCACCTTCACCATACCTACACTCCGACATCATATCCTCACTTTCATAATGCTTATCTAGATTTTGCATAAATATTTTATTTTCATGTTGAACATGACTGATTTTCTTTGTGTGTTAATCCTATATGTTCTGAAATTCTTAGTGAAAATTTTGAACCGCCACTATCTCCAATCTCCATAACCTCCACCTCCACCACCCATACACTCTATAAAGGTTGTCTAGATTTTACATAAATATTTTCCGTACATGTTGAACCGGACCCGTACATGTTGAACCCGATTGATTTTCTTTGTGTTTTAACTCTTTACATTCTAAATTCTTTATTGAAAATTCTGATTCCGATCCACCACCATCTCTATAGCCACCAGTCACCACCTCCACCGGTCCATACACTCCGACATCCTATCCTCACCTTCGTAACGCTTATCTAGATTTTACATAAATATTTTTTGATATATGATTTTAAAGATGAATTTTTTTAAAATTTAAATTTTTATAAAGGAAAAAAAAATTGGTAACAAGAAAATGACCACCGGTTAGTTAAATTTGTTACACAAGGCATTACAAACATGTGACCTCTCAGTAAATCGTTGGTCAATATGTGGTCACTAACGCGCCACAAATAGGAGCGTGTGCACGCTCTTGAATTAGGCAACTAAATGATTAATTAATTAATTAACCCCTTTATGTTCAAAGGGTATAATAGTATTTTCCATTTCCTTTTTCTTTTTCTTTTTCTTTTTCTTTTTCTGTTGTCTAGTCATTTATTTCCTTTTTTCTATTATTTCCCATTTCAGTATAAAATCATTATTGTCTTGTCACTTCACCTATGTTGTATAGCCCTATCATCCACAAAACAATTATTAATTATTATTTTTTGACTTTAGGATAACACGTAATCTCTATAATCTTTGTCATAGTATTTGAATTTTGGGTAAACATTTTATGTGCACCGGGTGAATCCCTCATTGTGTAATAGTCTGCAAATTATATAGGATATGTAAACCGCATTAGAAAAGTGTGCGACAGATTCGACTTAGATGACATTGAAGAGGGAGCGATCTCAGGTCATATGTTTAGATGACTACTCTACAAACCAATTGAGTCATCCCGAAAGATAATTATTATTAATAATTACTAAATAAATACTTGTATTTCTTTTTCATTTAATCTATGTGTGATAGTTTGACTTGACATAAGATTTTCCAAAAAAAAAAATACTTTTGAAAATTTATGGTATAAAATATGTTATATATGTGTGTGTTGTGTGTGACATTTGTTTTTATTTGAATAAATTATGGTAGAATAAAATCACAATTATTATTAAGCAGGGGCGGACTCGATGTCCTATGTCACGTTCATCTAACCTCAATATTTTTAACTCCAAACTTACTTTTATATGTAAAAATTTAGTAATATTATAATAATTAATAGATATGAACTCATAACTTTAAAAATATATGACTTGAATACTAAAAACCATAATATAAAGCATATGATTTAAATATAAGTACACTACAAATTTGTTTGTTTAAATGGTTGACATTTTCACTATCGATCGGTAGATTGAGAGTTCAAGTTGTGTTGAAAGGTAAATAGAAACACTATTGATCCACCTAGGGTGTACTCAGCTAAATTAAATAAGCAAGAAAGGACCACTAAGGATGTGATGTAGCGGTTGAAATTGCTCATTTCTTAATCAGAAATCTCAATTTCAATTTCAAGTCCTGAATATAGAAATATTATTGATAGGGAGCACTACCTCCGAATAATCCCTACATTGCACAATACTAAATTAATCAAACTCATATATGAATATCTAACACCGAATAAAAAACTTTTTAAAACATAAGTGACTATATAGCACGCGCCATTATGCAGCAGCCAAAAAATTGCAAAAGAGAATCAAGAAACAGAAAAGAGAAAAGTCTATTGTTGTTTTTTCTGCCAGCAGTAATATTATTTTTATTAGAATTGAAAAGTAATTCAAATACTTCAATTTTTTTAACTTACATATTTGTGACATGATATATATTTTGAAAAATGTTATCAACTATATAAAAAAAAACTTGAATATGTAAAATCTTACGTCTAGATCTACACTAAAAATTACAACTTAATAATGTTGATTCTACTCCTCTAAAGTAACTACTTATTTTTTAATAGTAGAGTTCAGATTAATTTACGAGATATTCTTCTAGAAAAAAATATCCTTATATATGGTAAAGTCCAAATTCTTTATATTCATGTCGAGGGCCTTTCATTCATTAAATCCTAGCGAATAATGAAGTGATTGAAAATCACGAGGTCGTTGGTGATGATGGGAGGTGATAGATATTCCGTAAAATTAATTGAGATGCGTGAAAATGAATACAAACACACTAGGATCGTTAAAGAAAAGTTAATGTACGAGGTTATTGATGGTGATAGGAGGTGATGGATATTTCGTGAAAAATAATTGAGATGAGTGAAAACTGACACGAATAGTCGAATAAAAAGTTAATGTGAATACTTAATTCACCTAGTATTTCCTTTAATATAAATTTTGGACACCTCCACGCACAAAACGTTTCTCCATTGTCACTCTCAGCTCAAACTTCTTCTCTCTATATAAATCCATGGCCGGCCAAAGCTCCATTTGATTCCATTTTCCCATTTGTTCTTCTACTTCGCCTCTTCCCCCTCCCCCCCTCCCCCCCCCCCTCGAACCCATATCGTCATTTTCAGCTCCTATAAATGCCGATGTCTGCAGCGACCCCTTAATGTGAAACCCCCTTTTTCTTCATTCTTCTTTGTATTTGAGCTGATTGTTGTTGTTTTCTGCTCTTGTGCTGAAATTGAAACGAGGGTATACGGTAATTTCGAGATGTTTGACCTTAATCTTTGTTTCGAGGAAGATGCTATGGAAACTGTTGCGACGTCGGGGAAGCTGAAGGAACTGTCATTTGGGCAAATTGAGAATTCCGGTACATCGAATTCATCTATTGTGAACGTGGAAACATCCAGTACTGCCGGCGATGATGAGTTCATTTCGTGTTCCGATCAGCGCACTGATGGGTACGCATTTGAGATTCTCAGAGCTGATTATGAAGGGAATGGGTTTGTGACTAAGGAGTTGTTTCCGTTAACCGGTGGAGAATCGGCAGCGCCGCCGTCGCAGCAGCAGCAGTGGTTGGATCTCTCGGGTAATTACAGTGGTGTTCCGATGGAGCAGAGGATCGTTGTTGGTCCACCACAGCTGAGACAACAGGTGAAGAAGAGTCGAAGAGGACCTAGGTCCCGGAGTTCCCAATACCGCGGTGTCACATTCTATCGGAGAACTGGACGATGGGAATCTCACATCTGGTCAGTTTACTTCTTGCAAAAAAAATTCTCGATAACCGTTGTGTTCGGGCTGGGCTAGTTTGCGTTCACCTCAACTAATGAGTAAGAAACTAACTTATTTGTTTGATGTATTATGTCAGGGATTGTGGGAAACAAGTTTATTTAGGTAAGCAAAAATGTGCTTATTATATACTTTGTTCATGAATTGTTTCTAACTGGTAAAGCTTAATTTGGACATTTTTCCTATAGGGGGATTTGACACTGCACATGCTGCTGCTAGGTATGACATAGTAGTTTATGTTGCTCGGACTCTTCAAAACTGTCCATGGGTGCGTGTCAGATTCTCCAAAAGTGGTGTATTTTTGGAAATCCAACACGGGTGTGACATCGAAAGTGAAGAGTTTGTGCAACTTAGATAATAGTAAGAATGCGTTTTATTGTTCATCGAAAGTGAAGAGTCCACATAATTGTTAAATTTTCCTATTTATTTCAGGGCATATGATCGTGCTGCGATTAAATTTAGAGGACTTGATGCAGATATCAATTTCAATGTCAGTGATTATCATGATGATTTAAAGCAGGTATGTGGGATAGCTAGCTAATGAATGAACCACCCCTAGTCTGAAATTCTCAGTTAGGAAACTGATTTTGGTTGACTGTTTATGTTTTGTGAATGGTGTATAGATGGGGAACTTTTCTAAGGAAGAGTTTGTGCACATACTTCGACGACAGAGCACTGGTTTCTCTAGAGGAAGTTCAAAATACAGGGGAGTTACGTTGCACAAATGTGGACGATGGGAAGCTCGGATGGGGCAGTTTCTTGGAAAGAAGTGAGTAACCACTTATCTGTATTATCGGTGATATAGCTGTTTAAATGCTTTCTATGTCATTACACTGATTGTATGAAATAGAGGGAATATTGTCTCATTGGATGTATGCCTGCAGGTATATCTATCTTGGACTGTTTGACAGCGAGATAGAAGCTGCAAGGTCCAATGATCAAAACTTGACTCGCCTCTCCCTTTTATGTTATAACGTTTACGCTTTCAACATTGACTGGACTTGGTCTTTTGCTGTTGTTCAGGGCGTATGATAAGGCTGCAATAAAATGCAACGGAAGGGAAGCAGTCACCAATTTTGAGCTAAGCACATATGAAGGTGAATTAAGTACTGAGGCTGATAATGGAGGTAGTATGTTTAGGCTTTCCCACATATTTGGACTCCGTTGTGATTGTTGCCTCTTTTTAGTCTCATATTTATCATATTGAACGACATATTTTTCAATCCGTATGCAGGTGCAGACCATAATCTTGATCTGAACTTGGGAATAGCCCCCTCTGTATTCGCTGATGACCAGGGTGGCAACACCTGCCAAATGGGAAACTATGCGGTCCAGTGTGCCTCAAATGGTTTGCCTGGATATAGAGGAGCAATGGTAATTTCGAGTCGATGATTTTCATTCAGATTCTTTCGAGTCATTTACTTATGAGATGTCTGACAAAGGAAGATTGGTTATTTACTTAGTTATACATCTTTTTGCAGAACATTCCTACTACCACAAAGGGAGGTAAACTGCTTCACGGCCATCAACTGCTGACTGATCGCCCTCTGCTCTGGAACGGAGTGAACACCAGTATCTTTCCCACATTGAAGGTATATTCTTTGTCAAAGTTAGTTGAACCATTTCGACTTATTATCGAGTCGTAATTGTAGCATCCATTGGTGAGTAGAAGTCCTAGTTACATGGTGCTTATTTTGGTTTGATAGGAAACCGGAAATATATACTGTTCCTTAGCTAACTAGATAGGAAGCTAGTTGTATCTCTATCTCACCTTGTTTCTATATTGACGTGAACCATATCATCTTCAGTTATCATTCATAACTTCGTTAGGATTTTCTCCAGCATATATCTATGCATATTCAGTTTATAGCTTTAAGAAGACAAATTTGTTGCTGTCGTATGTAACTACTGTTTCTTACTAGCTGAAAATGTAAGAAGTGTGAGAATTTGATCTTGAGACGATGAATGCTCGTGCAGGGAACAGCATTAGGGAAGGGTATAGAAGTTGATTCTTCACCAAATTGGACGCAACAAGACCAACATCCTTATGGCGGGAGTCCTTCAGTGCCACTCTTCTCTACTGCAGCATCATCAGGATTCGCTAATGCAACTACAGCTGCTACTCAGCTACCCCGCTTTTCCAATGGAAAATTACCTTACCAGCATTCACCATCACTTGCCAATATGAACTTTGCGCATTATTACTGCAGGAGCTGAAGCGTAGTTAGCTATTAGATCAAAAGTACCTACGCGATATCTTTTCTGGATATTGAATTCTAGTTTCCTTCCTTAGGAATGAGCCAGTATGAAACTTGATAATTTGCTGTACAAAAAGTTTCAGAACAGCATTTTTACATTGCTTCGACAACTCTGACTATTATTGAGAATATTCATTTGGAGCTTCTTGCTCAATCATGTTCTTTCGTATTCTGCTAGTATATCTTTTAATGGAGGCATTGATTTTGTTCATGGTATTTGCAAAGATTGAGTACATTGAGGAATTTGAATCTCCACTATTTTGCTGAAGCATATATATATATATATCAGTTGTACATTTTGCGAGGATATATTGGAAATAGTCTTTTTACCACCTTCGAGGAAGGAGTAAGGTTTGAGTACACCCTATTCTCCTAGAACCCACTTTGTGGGAATACATTGAGTATGTTATTGTTGTCATTTGACACAAGCTTTCGACATTATCAAGGAATATGTGAGGCTTTTGCTCATATAACTATTCCTACTAGATAATGCATTTAGATGCGTCTTAGGATAACATGAGGAAAGTGAAATTAAGGAGCGAGCAATATACTACTACACGAGCAAGAAGTTCACACCATACGAAATCCGCTACTCCTTGCACATGTTGTGCCTTGACTTGGGTAGCATAGAAGTTTAAGGTACCTACCTCTCAACATGCACCACTAACCTTATCTCGAGAATGAATCCTTTGAAGTACATCTTTCAGAAATCTATGTCTACCAAAAAGATGGAAGGTTAGATATTTTTGTGTGTGGGGGGACCTACATGGCTAAATAAATGAGTGGGCATCAATATTATTGCATATAATACAACATGGAATAGTGAAAAAATTTTCTTTGTTGCTTTAGGTTATGATGAACAAGTACTACTCTATCCTAGTCTTTGCTATTAGTAAAAATCAAAGAGTAGTACTAAAACATAGTAATACTAGTAGTGAAAATAAGTTTGTCCACATTTGTACACCAATGATAACATATTCAGTATAATCTCACGAGTAAAGTTTGAGGAGGAGGATGTGTACGTAACCTTACTCCTGGCTTGTGAGTAAAGATAGAGAGGTTATTTTCGATAGGTTTTGTCCAAATTTGTAGAATGTATGAAAGAAACTGACAAAACCCTACTCTTTTTATACTACTTGCCATCTTGCTGGACTAATTATTTGATTTATGGAAAGTGACTCTATGCCAACCTTAGGAGCCAAGATTTGTGTATTGGTAAAGATATTTTAGTATTTTTCTACCTCAAAAGGATCAATATAGAATTTTTAGAATAACTTAATCAATTTATTTTTTATATGAATTAGTTTTTATTTTAAAATTAAATCTTTTCCTTTTAAAAAAATGAAAAATAAAATATTTCCCGCACAAATATAAGTACTCAAACTTATTGTATACAACTCTCATTTATGTGGTCCACACTGAAATATGTAATTTTGTTGTGCTTGAAAAGCATTTGAGAACTACCAGTCCACTCTCCACCTTTTTACATGCTTTTTATATGAGGTATTTTTCCACCTACCCGCATCTCAAAATGCTATTAAGGCTCGATTATATTTGGATTTACATTAGAGATCAAAGTTGAAATCTCCTTAATCTCATCGTTTGAATTTAAGTTTTTTTATTAAAAATGAAGGAGTACTTCTTATTATTATATTACAATTCTTGTTAATATGCTTTTATAGTTAAGTGCATTATTTGATATATAATGTAATTAGCCACAAATTCAGAATTTGAATATTATGAGTTCAAGTCGATTTTCTACCAAGTTCGATAATATGTTATTTTTACTAATTAGTTTGTAAATTTTTATAATACATATACAAAATTTGAACCAAAATCAATAGGTTAGGATGAAAACGATTATAACTTAATGCACTACATTATTCCCCTCAAATTGGCAATCCTTAATCATTATCACCAATTCACCATGTCCGGAATTTCTCGCTTGTATCCTCTCGCAGAGATGGATTTAAAATTTAAATATTATATAGGATTATGACTAATCATAGTAGAGATTAATTTAAAATTGAACATTCTATTTTTGAATTCAAATTTTACATATCGACAACTCATTTGTTGGATTTACGTTTGTATTTTTTCATAAATATATAAAATTTGAACTAAAATTATTGCGTCGGAATGCACCCATAGGCCATGTGCTAGTCAATTTATGATTAATGTTTTCACATGAAGTATATTTGAAGTAAACTCAATAGAATAGTAGTAGTAGTAGTAAGAAAAAAGTTTCATAGGATTAAAAGTGCCAGTACAAGTAGCATCAACTATCACATCTAATTTACTGATCCAAAGCCCAAGGAGAATGCTGTTTGTAAGTCTACTAATACAGTCTCCATTGACTGATGTGCAATTTACTCTACTCACTAATCTACTCTAGGCACCGAGTTATTTGGCGTGAAATATAAGATATAACAGTCTCACACATAAATTGTAAGATTATTTTATTTTGTATTTGGTGGGAAGTATTAGACAGTTCTGAAATTATTTATCTCATCATTTATATCTTAGTGATAGGATAATTTATCTCATATGCAAGGTGAAATAATTTATCTCAAGATAATTTATTTTGAGATAATTAATTTCGGAATAACTTGTGCTCAACCAAATGATCCCTATACGATTCAAAATTATTAAAATATATCATTAGATATTTGGTCTCAATTTATATGATATTATTTGACTGATATATAATTAACAAATTTAATTTTTTTACAAATCTAAAATAAGCTTTAGACATTTGTTTGACTACAAACTATGTCCATACAATGTAGCAAATGCCACCATTGAAATAATAAAGTTTTACCTTAGAAATATTGTTGCGTGAATGAGGTGAAAAAAATATAAATATAATGTATCTATTTAAATTGCAATGAAAACAAAAATATATTAGGTGATTTTTCTTTATTTATCTAATTTTAAGCAAGTTGGATTTTTGATACTTATACTGATAAAACGTAACTAATATCATGTAAAATAATTTATATGTATCTAAATTGATATGAACTGAGTATTATTAAAAATGTTTATGTGCCTTATAAAAAGAAAAAAGTTATGTGGCTTAGCTAATTGTAAATCAGCACCCTAATTATCTTTTATAGTGAGAGATTAAGCAAGATACATAATATAACGATAATTTGGTGGTTTTATAATAGATATGCGTGGATACATTTATATATTATCCGCACAGATACAGTTAGATAAAAATATTATATAAGCGTGAATATAATTTATTTCACTATTTATATGCATGCGGATATAGCGTATTCCGCTACATAAAAATTATATATGCATGAATATAATGTATTTCACCAAAATAAAATTGTATATGTCTAAATACTGAGTATTTCATTATTATTATGGCCACGAATACAGTATATTCCGTTGTATTATAAAACCAAAATGCTACTACGATCCATAATTAATTAAGACCTCGTTATTTTCACAAATCTATGAAATTTTCCCAATTTTTTTTTTTAAAAAAAGATAATTTTAGGCTGCTTATTAAGTTTTGCACGCATTTCACGAACTGAAAACAGGCGCGTGGGCTAGTAAAGGTTAAAAAGGTAATTTCAAGGGAAGTAAAGTTTTGTAGTAGCCAAAAATGGAAAGCCCATGAATTCACATTATACCTTAATGGGCCCAGCCCAAAATGGTCCTGTCATATCACTACTTTTTTTTTTCTGAAAAAATATCTGACTTTTTTGTTCTACATAAATTCTTAAACATCAAACATGAGAGGTCTCTTTATTATTTTCTTTCCCCACACCAACAACCAAAAATAAAAAAAAATAAAATTGTAATTCTATGAGTGGAGTTTACAGTGGAAAGCGTGTACGTAGGTTTTACCTCTATCTTGAGAATGTAGAGAGATTATTTTCGATAAACCTTCCATGTGACTTAAAATATAACTAGATATCAACAAAAGATGTGGTGCAACGAATGAGATTGCTTCTTCCTTCTCAAGTTCGAGCCTTGTATATGAAAAGATCTTTGGTAGGGAGTGTTCCCCCATGAAGCCTTACATAGTGCTTCAATGTGAATTCCAGACACCGCATGGGAAATCAGATGACCTGTTTTGACCACCCCCCTCCCCCCAATTTGATTTATATGCACATTTTTTTTGTTGTTTTTTATTTACCGATTTTGAATGTGTGATGTCTGAAGTTAGGTATTAATGAAGTTCATGTATTCCTACCAAAAGTTCAAACAAAAATAGTTGTCTTTGAGTCGTTTTCCCTTGAATTTATGTTATATATGACTGAAGTCCAATTATTTTTGTCTAACTTCAATAATTCTGTTTGAATGTTAATTATATATCCATGAACTTCGGACAAAAATGACAAAAGGTAGGCAATAAATTCTCAATAGGACGTGTAAGAGTTGTGTTTATTATTTTCTTTCCCAACAAACAACAACCATAAGAGATTCATTAAAAATCTGTTAGTTTTTCCAATGTTTGCTATGGTAAATGGGCCTATTAGTTCACTTTGGGCTGACAAGAATTAGAATAGAAATGGTTCATGGGCTTTTCTCTTTTCTCCATTGGTCCAAAAGGAAAATCATTAAAGAAACATTCTCTCAACTTCTTTTTAAGAGGTGTTTGTATATTGTATAAAAGAAGTATCTTTTGAAGTGTCATTTCTTGTGTTGTTTTTTTTGACTTGATAGTTGTTGTCTTTTGACAACTTTATTGTTTTTTGATATTCTTATATGTATGGGGAATTGATGTCTGAAAAAAGACATCTTTCTATGTGTAAGTTATGTTCAATCAAATTATTATGTTGAATTCATAATTATATCAAATCGTCATGATTTTAAATTCATAAATAACGAAGAGAATATATGTTTATGAATTGTGACATGCAAATCATAATAACCCTGTACGAATTCATGTTATACTCGACTTGGTTGTCTTGTTAGATTACTTATAAATCATGTCATGTTGTCGTAATCTCAAAACTACAGACAGAACAAGAGGAGCACATACTTTTGAGAGCGATGGTTTGCAAGTCATGACAAATCGATATGACTTAATGTTGATTTAACAGAAATGTCTTGAAGAATTTCTCACAAATCATATCAGATTAGTATGAGTTTACTCGTAAATAGTGACAAAAAGTATTGAATTAGTCTGATATCTTACCGAATTAGCATGTCTTTATTACTTCTAATAAGCTTTTACAGCTTGTATTAATTGGTTGCCTTGGTGTGAGTTACTTGTAATCACTAACAAGCTAATAAACAATGACACGTATCACCATTGAATTAAACATGATATCCTAGTAAATCGACGTGACATATTATTAATTGTAATCCTTACAACGCAATTTCATTAAACTACTTCAATGCATTACAAAGATGACATAAAGTCAATAGAATGGATTTTACATATTGAAAATATATTTACGATCTTCAAAATTTTCAATGGAACCTAATAAACAAGAACAACAAAATAATACAAACATTATATACCTCAAAAATCACCTCATGTTTCGAGTGATTTACCATAATGGCCTTAGAAAGTAGGGAAAATTACGTGGATAAGCAAAGATATACTAGTTAATTAGTTAACATAGCTATATTTTGTCTTAATTACAATTCGCAACCTACTTTTAGCTACAATTATGCAGCTAAATTTTTTAGTTTTGTATAATTTCACACGTTTGTATAATTCTGAATTTGTATAACGTTTGTATAATGTAATTTTGTATAATATAATTTGTATAGCTATTTAAAGTTCAGGTGTTTGTGTTTGTATAAATTCATTATTTCGAGTTTATACGAAAATAGTTGAATTATACAAACGTACCCGAGATTTATACAAACTCACCCGCGAATTATACAAACGAGTCAGCTTAAATTGTAGCTACAACCCGTAAATATGCAAACTATAGCTATAAAACAAATTGAGTTTATTATAGTGGCTATTTGCAAAAGTTTCCCAAAAAGGTATATAGTCTCGAACCTTTGATTTCGCTCGCTCTTGGCAAAATTTCAAGTTGGACAAATTCGAGGCCTTCATAACTTATTGGGCTTAGGCCTACTTGTAATTATGGCCCAATCAATTGACTCGAAAGTCTCTAGAAGGCTTGAAGTGTATGCAAAGCAGCATGCCACGTCAGTATACCCACAAACTATTAACACGTGTTGGGCTATAATGGACCATTGAATCACTAGGTCCATTATTGGCCCAAATTACCCTCATAGCACACACGGCAAGTCTCTTTTGACATGTCATTTAACTTGTATCGATCTTTTTTTTTTTTTAAGAGAAATTTTTTGTTTTGTTTGTTATGGGTATTTTTGTTTGTATAATTCGTTAGTCAATATACAAAAAAAGGTAAGTATATACAAACTCTGTATTTATACATTTAGGAATTTTTTTAAAACATATACAAATCAAATGTAGCAACATGATAATTATATACAATCTAGCGTAAGCACATACAAATTCTGAATTTATGTAGTTAGGAAAAATCTGAATTTATATAATTAGGAACCGAGTTATACAAATTTTGATTTATTCAATTAGGAGCCAAATTATACAAATTCTTGATGTGTGCCATGTAATTATGATAGTAAGTTAGTGGAGAATGGTAATTTAATTAAACTGTAGCTGTGTTAACTAATTAACTAATATATGTTTGCTTATCCGCGTAATCTCTCCACCTCTTTCCCTTTTAATATGTATTTACAAGATATATAGTATTTGAAATTATATATGATTGAAATTCAGATAAAATAGTTAAATTTTACTTATTGTTGTACAAAGTACATAAATATATTATTAAAGTTTAAGCAAAAATAACTCAGGTTTAAACTATTTCACATAAACTTTTATACTCAAAAAAATGATACTCCCTAGGGGTGGGAATTTAGTATTCGGTTCGGGTTTCTCAAAATTCGAATTTGCTAATTCGGTAATTGATAGTTAAAAGTAGATACCAGATATCAAATTTTAAATTTCGATTTGGTAATTCAGGAACGGTAAATTAAACTTCGATTTGGTACGGTATTTAGTAATACCGTATTGAAGTTACAGTCAATTGTATTACAAAGTTAATACTATTTCTCGAATCATTTCTATTTTTTATGTGGACACACGATATAATAGAAGATCAACAAGCAAGAAGACACCAAGAAAAACAAATTGATACAACTAAAGACATGTATTTTGATTATTCATGCTCATTCTTTAACTTTTTCTTTGGACTTCTACTAATGAGTAATGTATACGCTGATATATGACATTCATTAAGTAAATAATTTGGTATTTGAAAAATACTGAATATCAAATGCTACTAATGTCTCATACCAAACCTAAACCCAAATACCATAATTCTAAAATTTTACTCCCGAATACCATACCAAATATCAAATTACCAAATATCAAATAATTAAAAAATTCAATTCGATTCGATAATTCAATTTTTGGTATTTTATACCCAGCCCTAATACTCCCTCTAGTTCATAACTCCATACTAGTTAAGTCAATTGTTGGTAGATGACACACTTTAAAAAATATATTTAAGAACTTCAATTAAATACCACTTTTCATTATTATCTCTTTTGCTTATTTCCAAATTAATATATTAGAAATAGTTAAGAACCTCACGAAATAAAGAGTAAATCTAAAAAAAATAAAAAATCTTAACATTATCTTAAACGTTAAATAATTCACTTATTTTAAACTATAAATCATTTTTTAAATAATTCATTTGTTATGAACTTGAGAAATATACAAGATTCATTATATATCAATATGTACATTGATTGTATACATATTATAATTATTATTTTTTTGCTGAACTATACTCATTATAAAAGTCCTCCTTTCATTTTAATTTGTTTTTTTTTTAAAACTTTTATTTTTAAAAACAATCTCTTTCGAAAAAAAATTAAAATCAAAGGCGCCCATAACAGTTGCTAGACGTTTCTAGTAAATACTAGTATGAACCATTTTCTTTTTTTCCACTATAAATAAATATTCAGAGATCATCTTCATTGCTCTTAGACAGTCTACTCTACTAATACATTTTGCTTCATAGGTTTGATTTGTATATATTTTTTTGTTCAATTACTTGTTAATTTAGATTCTACTGTGTTTGAATTTGAGCTGATTTTTGAAATTTTTGAATTTTTTGGGGATTTTTATAGATTTGGAAATCGACGTTGATCGGAGAAATGGTGAAGTGTTATCCGACGGTGAGCGAAGAGTATCAAAAGGCAGTTGAAAAATGTAAGAGGAAGCTCAGAGGACTTATCGCCGAGAAGAATTGTGCTCCAATTATCCTCAGATTGGCGTAAGCTCTCTTTCTCTCTCTTTCTATGTGCTTGTGTTTATTGATTCCTCTGTTTCATCTGCGGATTCAGAATTTAAACTCGAAATTGTTTGGTAGGATGTATTAGAGAAAATAATCCATGTATTACCTAGTTGTGTTTTCCAGAATTTGGAACCTATAAATTTAAAATCCTAGCTCTATCTCGAGCCTCACATAGGTAAATTGTGTTTTTCTAGAATCTGGAAATCATAAATTTCAAATTTTAGCTCTGCCTAGTAATCAAAACTGTTCAGTTTTGAATGCGCAAACTCATAAATTTAAGCCCAACGGAAATGTTACAATATCTGTTCATTTACATGTCCAGATGGTCTTGGTATGGAGGTTTTTGGGTATAGTACTAGTCACTACTAGAGTTAGATTTTTTACTAAGGGCCCGTTTGGCCATGCGAAATGGTATCATGATATAAAATCATGAAATGAAATTGAAGTTTTGTTTGGATATGCGATATGAAATTTTTGTGGTGTATATTTTTTCATAAACATAAAAATTTCATAAGTTGTAAAACTATTAAAATAGCCCCAATTGTTTATTCAATCTTATCAAATAAATAAAAATTTATAAAATCACATAATAAATTATTACAAAGCTATTTGTTCTCCACTTAAGTAATTGTTTCATCTAACTTTAATTTGATAAAAAAAAATTGAACATAAATTGTAGTGTACTAGTCTTTTAATATAATCCTTCCACATAGTACGAACAATTTCCTCACGTTGAACTTGCATTTCTTGATTATGTGACCGAGAAAACGAACCAACATTGTTACTTTGAGCCATTTGTTGGTCAATATCATCCGCAACTATATTTTCATGCTCATAGACCATAAATATTTCATCACTTTAACAATCGGTTGGTGTGAGTTAAAATGACTATATGTTGGTGAGAATAATAAATTTTATGTTGGTGAGAATAATAAATTTTAAAAAGTAATGATGTGATTATAAATTTTATTTACATATGAAATAAATGGTTAGTAGATATAAATGTGGAATTATTTTAACAAAATATAAACTCGTGGATCAATTTTTGTATTAAAATATCTCAAATCATGATATGAAATTACAATATAAATCCATATCATGATTTTGGAGAATATGGAATCACATCTCATGATTCCAATGAAATCAGCGTAAAATTACATGCCCAAACACTGATTCCATCTCACGATACCATATCGTGATATGGTAGCACATGGCAAAACGCCTACTAAGAGTGTTCAAAATATAAATAGGTAAACACACGAAGAAACCAATGGGATTCAAAATCTACTATGTATACTTAAAAGTTACTCCCTCCGTTTCAAAAAGAATAACCTAGTTTGACTTGGAACAGAGTTTAAGAAAAGAAAGAAGACTTTTTAATCTTATGGCTGTGGTTCTTAATTAAAGTTATGTCAAATGTACCAAAATGTCCTTTAATCTTGTGGCCTTAAACATGCCACGTGGAAAGTTGAAGTTAAAGTGTTATCAAAAAAAGGAAATGGGTCATTCTTTTTAAAACAAACTAAAAAGGAAACTAGGTCATTCATTTTGAAACGGAGGAAGTAATTTTGATCTTTTATATATATAGTCTTCAACCATGAAACCCCTTGCAGTAGTCTGGCTTAGCCCCTGGTACTAGTCGTTATGCGCTTTGTTCTCCAGAATTTAACTGTGTGGACGTTGAAGTCCAAAGTTGACACAAAACAAAAAAGTTTGACTAAATTGTTAAGAATTCTTTACATGATGAATGCCCTAATTTAAGTGTTCGATTACTTGGGTTTCAGATGGCATTCAGCAGGGACATATGATGTCAAAACCAAAACTGGTGGTCCATTTGGTACAATCAGGCACCCTGATGAACTTAAACATGGAGCTAACAATGGTCTTGACATTGCTGTTCGACTTTTGGAGCCGATCAAGGAGCATTTCCCAATCCTATCCTACGCTGACTTTTATCAGGTATAGAAGTAAAAAGGCAATTTAAGCCTCGGGACAAAATCATTTCTTTTTGTGTGACTTCATCTAACTGTTGCCTTTTCTTTGGTTACAAACTGAAGTTGGCTGGAGTAGTTGCTGTTGAAGTTACGGGAGGCCCCGATATTCCTTTTCATCCTGGGAGACAGGTATTTAGTAACATGAATTTTTATTTCTCGCCTCGCAAGAATGTTCTCGCTTGATAGCCAATTCGAAGATGCAATACATGGTTTCATCTATTTCCATGTGTTTGTAGTTTACTATTCACTAAAAAAAGTTTACTTCTAAAATTTTCAGTATTACTGATATAAGTGCTCTGCCTATTACTTCTCTTCGGTGTCATTTTTCCTTTTCGTATTAATTGTCATATTTTCTTCACTACCATTTTTCCTTTTCATTACTACTTTGTTTTGCTTCACTTGAGCCGAGGGTCTCTCAGAAACAACCTCTCTTCCTACGTATACTAAAATTATACCTCCATCCAATATTACACCATCTTCACTAGATTGACATGAAAAATAGTCTTTTTTGGGGATTGTGTACATAGTCGTCGTCTTTCTAAAGAAACGGTTTATTGAATTTATGGCATGTAAGAAAGCTGAACATTTAGGACTTGAACTATAGGAACTTGATCACTAGGATTAGCTCCTTGTTGTCAAGAAGATTATATTACAATGCAATACTGATTGTGAAATGTCAGGAAAATATTGGCAACTTAGAACTTCTATACCGATTAATCTCATCGGTTAATAAAAATGACAATTGTTGGTTATTACTTTCCAGGACAAGACAGAACCACCTCCAGAAGGCCGCTTGCCTGACGCCAACAAAGGTTACTGCTTGCTTCTTT